>JANHFX010024611.1:0-26568 GCA_027560015.1 Chloroceryle amazona | reverse complement strand
CTGGACCGGTCCATGGTGTTGTTCCTCCCCAGGTGCAGGACTCTACACTTATCCTTGTTGAACTTCATCAGGTTTGCCTCTGCCCAGCTCTCCAGCCTGTCCAGATCTCTCTGGATGGCAACACAGCCTGCTGGTGTATCAGCCACTCCTCCCAGTTTAGTATCATCAGACCTCTACGTAAGTCTTTTCTGCCTTTTGCTAAAGCAGAGGTGTGGAAGGAGGTACACAGTTTTCCCACATACCTGTCTTCACCTATCTGATGGCTACGGACTAGATGTCCTGATCAGGGTCTATACTGGTGATGGTTTTCCCACTGACCATCAACAAAACTCCTGTGGCTTTAAGAAGAGCAGGAGTGGCCTGAGGAATCTGTGACATTCTAATTTCAGGTAAGACTGACTTACATAATGTACCACCAATTAGAAGTAATTCAGCTAAATGTAAAAATTAAAATATATTCATGAAAACAACAGGAGGGAAGCAGCTAACTTGGAACTGGATTTTCTTTCTCTACTTCCATAGAGGCAGAGCACTTCTCATTGTCTATGGAAAAGAGAAAATGGCCCTTCATATCAGGGTCCGCTGACTCCACAGACACTGCCGTAAATCTCTACCACGTCTGGTACAGAACTGGAAATCTGTTACCTGGGCTTCAGGTAACAAGCCAGGAGCATGACATTTAGGCACTTGCCTCTCCAATTTACCTGCGTTAGGTCAGTGGTGTGGACCACTGTGAATCAATTGCTATTTCCTTTTCTGTACTGTAGCTGGCTACAGCTGCTCAAGACACTTTTAAATATCCCAACAACTCCAGTATTGTTTACTGACACTTTCTAAATTCTCCACTCACCATGTGGTTGTCTCGATAGTATCGAATGCCCCGTTTCACTCGGAGGCAGCCAGAGGCTGTGCTTAAGGGCCTGTACAGGTGTTGCGGAAATAATCCAGGGCCATTCGAGTAGCATCTAAAAGCTGTACTGTTTATTTTCTGTACACATGGGCTGCTTATCACAACTGCCTGGAAAATTCCACACAGGCAGTTGCTCCAGAATGAGGCTTTGTGACAGGGTGAGAAAAATGCTTTTTTCATCTGATTCACTGGCAGTAAGTCTCCAGTAGGTAAAAGTGTGTTTGGTTTACAGGAGGAAGGTAGAAAGATGAGAGAAAGCTTTAAATTAAAATGGAAGCTTTATTGGCATAAAAGATTAACCCAAATTTCTGCTGTTGGTGGCCAGAAACCTGCATCCTTGCCATGACCCCAGCTCCTACCATCAACTTACGCTTGTCTGGAGTTTCATTGTGTGTAGGTTACAGGTGCACATGTTTGTGCCAGGGTTGTGTGCCAGTGCAGCTCGGTACACCGACAGTTTACATAGAAATGCCCTCGCATGGGTGCAAAGCACTTGCTTTCTCTGCTGCTTATTCCTCAGCTCAGCCAAGGTGGTGGCACTGGCTCAGTGGAAACCCACAGGGCAGAGGCGTGCTGGCGAAAAGGAGGGTGTTGGTGTGGCTGGGAAGGGGAAGGCAGAGCATGCCAAGTGAGTGCCCAGGGCAGGGTGTACCTGTGGATGGTACCCAAAGGGCCCAAGGGTGTGCCAGGCTGAGCTGCCAAGATCTGCCCTCTCCAACTGTTTCACAATAACAAACTGGAATCCAAGGCAATAAATGAGACCAAGACTGGGGTGAAGCAGCCTGTTCTGTGCCTGAAGCATCGTGTGGGGCCACTGTCTCAGAAGCAGCGTAAGCAAGAAACCATGAACCAGGAAAGCAAGAGCTCCTCCCTGTGCCTTGCTTCTTTCTGAGGTACAGGTGATGTGATCTTCACCCCTACTACATCACTTCTGTTTCTTCTGAGAGGTGCTCTGAGATGGCTGAAAGACCATTGAAAACCCTGTCCTTTCACCTAGTCTCTTTGACAGAGCAGTGCAGTACTCTGTACCCAGCCTTTCCCTTCCTTCTCCACCTCAGCCTCCAGCTTTTTCTTGTGCAAACATGCATGGGGTTGAAATCAAGCATAATCTGCGTGACAGGAGCCGTATGGCCATTCCTGGGTGACCTCGAGCATCTACGCTGCGGCACTCGATGCTAATAAGGAACAGGGATGCTGTGGCTCTTACAGTTCTTGTAATCCTGCAAATGGTATATGTGTGGAGAGTTCCTCTCCTGCTCTATCCCTGGTCTGCTGCACAGACACAGTGACAAAGAAGTAGACTCTTTAAGGACACATCCCACCACTGCTCAGAGATAGTTCAGCTAGATAGATGTCCAGGATAAAAATCAGTATACCTGACTGCATCAGTAGATCAGAATGCAGTGCAACACACTAATGCAATGAAATCATAGGTGTCTCTGGAAGTTATCCCCAAACCATTTGGCTGTCAGAAGAGGGTGATTTTCCTTCAGCTGTTCCATGCCCTCCCATAGTGACTGGTGTGCTCGTAAGAAAGTTTCCTGCACCAGTACCTGGATTTGAGTTTTGCTCTCCAGCTTGGCTCTGCTGCCTCCTTTAATGCAAGCTCCATTTTTACAACTGGTTTAGCAGTCTCCTCGCCATGATCTATCACATCACTATTATCTTTCTTATTAATCATATCTGACATTCACTTGGCATGTTTTAACAACCTTACCGGTGAGATTTGTGTTCTCATTTGACCTCAGTCTGTCGAGGATGGGAGGACAGGGAGTCCTTGAACAAGCCTCAGCCTTAATGATAAATACTGAACAGAAGAGACATCTTTTCTTTACGACCTCTTGTCATGTTCTGTAAGAAATTATGGGGGGAGCCTAATATTATTAGGCTGAGTGTTTGTGCCAAATGCCACAGGACCCATTGCCTGGGCTCAGCAGGTACTGTCAGGACACGCACCAGAACACACTACACCACACAGTACTCCACTGTCTGTCTGCCCACTTCTTTCTTATTCATCGGTTCTTTCCCAGCTCTCTCTACGTCCTGCTGGTAGGGCTGAGAAATGCACCCCCAGTCAGCACCTGCCACCACTTTATGAACCTCTCTGAAGCTGCCCTGCCATTGATCCTGTCAAGTTTCATGAGTAAACATGGAAGATTGGTTACCTTACGTTTCTAAAGGGATTCACAACAACACTGGGAATTTTTATTTCAAAAAATGACAAAAAATTAAAGACCTAAAGATGAATGGAAACTAATCCACTACAAGACTAAGAGGCTGCCCATCCTCACTTTTGACACCTCCTAGACTGAATTCTTCAGGGCAGAGAATGCCTCTCTCTCCTGTGCTTTGTAAAGTAAAGCAGGCTCTTGGAGTGCTAGATACCTGCTGAGGGAAAGCAGGACACCTATCTCAAAGCATTTACCTAGGTAAGGCTCCTGCATGCCTTCCAAAAATGCTTTCCCATTCAGGATTTAGCCCATGTATTGTGAATTCTCATAGCACACATGGATCCTGAGATGATCTGAACTAAAATCGTGTCAAGAAGATCTCTCCTCCTGCTTGTGTTCCTGATGGGGCAATAGTCTTAGTGTCTGTAGCTCTCATATGATTGCAACTTGCTGCACAGGCAGCAATTATGGATGAGGCCTGAGCTACCTGGCCAAAGGGCTGCCTTCCTGGGTCTTGTTAAGCATCTGTGGACAACTGGATGTATGGAATGTGCTAACAAACATATTCCCTGGCACCAGGCTTGTCCTACACTTACATCAGTCACATGATGGAGCCAGGGCATATCATCTGAGTCAGATAAAGGCCTCAAGTGTGGGATTGACTCCAAATGCTGAGGTGCATCTGTACCTCCCCCCTGCACAGAAGAACTTGGGGAGGGAGGGCTGGAATATAAGGAGTTTCCTATAGCTGCCTTGTCAAGGCCACCTTGCGAAGAGGAGCTCCTGGAAAGCTAAGGCCATGTCTCCTTACAATTTCCTACATCACCATAAGACACTAGAGAAGATGTAAGACCAGGCCACATTGTCCAGGTGTGATGGAAGGGGAAAGGCAGCTGAACCAGCTGCTCTGTGCTACAAACCTAGCCCATGCACATGAGCTTAATTTTGGTCTGGGGCACACACAGTGTTCACTCTTCTCAAGCCCACTGGCAATTTGCCAGGCTGTCAGTAAGGGGTATCAAACCTCACATGGGGTGTCCATACCAAGCACGTTATATCCACATAGCCACATATCCACACATACTAAGCTAGGCTGTCCTGGAAGAGGTTCTCATTATGCATTTTTTTCCCCTCCCTCTGATGACACATGTTGGAAACCACAAAGCTGCTTTGATCTGGACAACATCAAGAGTCATGCTGTGCTGTGGGTTTTCCTTTTCAAACTCTTGGCAATTATGCACACTGCCAGCTATGCCTCCCCTGGGGGCCACTGCTTAGAGGTCCTCCAAATGGGCTGGGTGCTTTCATACAGCTCTGAACCTTTTTTCTTCCTATGACCTTCATCCACAGAGGTTTTGCTTTTTCTCAAGTCTTGGCTGCTTTGGATGGCTGCAGCTGGTAGCATACTTGAGTCTAAACTATCCATGTATACAGGAACTTGACCTGACGTGAGCCTTGGCACTGCTGATTCCTTCCTCACGTTCCTCCTCTGCAGCCAGGCCAGCACACAGAGCTTTTGCAATGTGGTGCTCCTGTTTCATGGCCCACACAGATCAAACAGAATTGGACAGACTAAGCCATGATTCATTGAAAAGTCACCTCTGGCTTAGGGTTCAGGGCAGGAGAAATGATCCAGTGTGGTGCTACCACCTGTCTGAGAAGTAATACTTGGAGGTCTTCTTCTTTAAATGGAGAATTTGGCTTCAGTTGACCTGGGTTTGGTCACGTTGCTGTCTACAGGGCCGCTGCTTTGGGGTTTGGTTCTAGTTGTTGGAGCAGATGGTGTACAGGAGGTTGTGTGCTAGCTTCCTGCCTGTTTCTGCCTGCAGCTCGATGTGGTCCTGGAATATCCTTCTGGTGATAACCATGAGGCACCAGCAGAGCCAAACCATTCTTCCTGGCAGCCTGTCTGGGAACATTGTCCCTGCTGTCCAGCAAGAACATCGGAGAGGCTGTTTAAAGACAGCAAAAATAATCTTTTCCAGGCTGCCCACAGGACAGCATCGCAGGAGCCAAGATGGGTTTCAGGCACAGAAAACACAGCTTTTCATGGTTTTGTTCTTGACCTCACTGGAAAGAAGGGCAAGTTTTCAGCTGCCACCAGCTGCCGAGTGCTCTGGAGGAATGTAATTGGTGGTGTTCATCCATTTCGCCATGGGCAGTCATCCATGCAAAAGCCACCACCAGCCACCTCCATACCGAGGCTACGTGACAGCAGTCCACGGACTCCTGATGGCAGGAGGCTCCCTGAGCACCACAGGGTGTGGTGTGCCTCAACACCTCTTTTGGGGGCACGCCAGGGCCCTCTGTGCCTATTAGAAGTCTCAAAGCCAGGGAGCAGCTCCCTGCCTGGGCTGGTGGCCAGGAAACCTGTCTGTCCTTTATCACAAGCCATCAAGTGTCAATCAAAGGACACTACTAACAAAGACTTCAGCTCGCTCTCTGAGAACATGCAGTTGTTAATCCTTCAGGATGTCTCTCCTCACCTGCTTTTTCCTGCACCACTGCACAGAGGCAAATTTTCTTTCTTTCTGCCATCCAGCGAGTGCCTGCTCACACTCCAGAACATTCCTCCTCTGCCCTTTTTTTCCTGATTTCCTAAAGGATTCCAGTTTCTCCAAGCTCAGTTGCTTTACCCCCTCCCCCTTCTCTACCTTTCTGGGCTGCGCTCAGCAACAAGTGTGAGCTTTGTGAAACGCTTGTCTCCAGTCATGAGTACCAGGTATCACCATCACTTCTGCCCAACTTCACCCCAGTAAGGAGGATGTAAATAATGCAGGAGCTGATGCCAGATGAGGTTCAAATATGCGCAGCTCTGAGTTGTTACGTGCTGCTGTGCTCTAAGGTTGGTGAAGAGCCACTTTACACCTACTTAGGATTTTTGTATTCTCTTGCTAAGAACTTCCACCTGAATGTGCTCAAAAGACAACATCTTAATTAGTCACAGTCCGTCATTTCCACTTCTGCTTTGCTCAACCTTGTTGGTTAAACAGCTGAGGTCTCCCTGGACCAGGGTCATAGCAAAAGCAGTGGGAGGTTGGTGATACTGGCCGTGGAGATTTTTCACTGCAGGAGGGCGAGCAGAGAGGCTTCAGGTAAAAGGGGAGGATTATTCCCATCTTTTCATCTCTCCCCTCCCTGAGAGGTGCCCTGAATTACACAGCTGAAACCATCCCCATCTTGAGGCATACGGATACCTCCCTGCCTTGACTGCAGGACAGAGAAGTTCACCCGAGGCAAGATGTTGCCACTGGGGAAATGAAGCAGCCATTTACTCTGCCTCATTTTCAAATTTTCATATTATGTGAAATGATGGGCAAGTCAGGCACAACACAAAGCAAATCGTCTCTGAAGCTATCAAAATATCAATTCTGGACACTTTTGTGTTCAGCTATTACAAGTAAGCTCTTCTAAACCTTTTCCTGTCTTTGTTGATGTCACTGCTTGCTTCCTGAGACATCAAAAAGCTTGCAATGCTCTTTTTTTCTTTCCTTCTGCACAGAAGTCACCTGTGCCTCTCGCTGCCACATGCTGCTCTGTTTCTAGCACACTTGACACACACAAGTCAAATGCTTTCTCTGCTGCTTCTGAGCTTGTGCATCATAAGCACACTTATGCATGTTGAGTGGACTTCTTCACGGTCCAGAGGGACAAGGCAACACAACCTAAAACCTATAAGGGCCGGTGAGAAAGGCTTTGGTTTGCAAATCAGCTCTCCAGGGATGACTCAACCCCAAGGCAGGAACGTGCTTAAATGGAGGGGCACTGTCATGAAATTTCTATCCATCCCAGGCTGGAAACATCAGGCAGCCAGAATGAATGTCAGAGGATTAAACAATGGAGATGTCAACTCTCCAGACTGTTTTAAGATTATAAAGAATGTTTTCAAGTTATAAATAAGGTATTTTGGGAACAGAAGAGGCTGAAAGGCCCATCCTTCTGGCTGGTCTCCATTCTCCCCAGAACTGGGATTGCATATGGGGGTCAAAGCAGGAGTCCTTCTCTCAGGACATTGCTTTTCATGTGGGAGCAGAAGTCGAAGTTGAGGCTGCTGGTGGGGTTGGGAGCCAAGCCTTGAACTGTGGGGTGAGGCCTGAGCACAGCATTTGTCTCATTCACGGCCCTTCACATTGTGCCGGGGTCTTGGCGGATGCATCGTGCACTGTGATGTGGGGAAAACCATTGCAAAGCTCAAAATTCAGCTGAAGCAGTTCAGCATTTGCCATAGCTTTTTGGGTTATGTCACTTTGCAGTTTCTAACAATTTTTCATCTCCTCTTCTTGTACAGAAATTCTGTCCCCCACTAAGTTGTCACTTTACTCCTAGTGGTAGCTCCAGGATGTTTTTCTCTCAAGAACCATAACTAAAAGCAATACCTTTGTTTATCTTCCTTTGGGTGGACTGAGTCATTGCTACTCGAGTTACGCTGTTCTTCTCTTGAGCATCAAGTGCAGGCTAACACAGGCACCAACGCAGGACCCAGGAAGGACACAATGGTGGGCAGAGGGGAAGCAGCCCAGCAGCACTTCTCTCCCTAAGCACGGCCGCTGCCTCCTGCCAGTGTGAGGGCAGGGTGGGCCGAAGGGACCTGCGTGTCTCTCGTGGTGACTCTGCAAAGGAATGGGCACTTTCTTTAGCTTTGCAAATGGGAGAGGCTTCTGGCCTGGCCATCTACATCCAGGATGCCTCTCATCACTTTAAAGGGCACTGCCTGGGGAAAAAAAATGAAGAGCAATAAAAGAAAGACACTTGTCAGTGCCCAAAGCCCAGGCAGGAACAGGGCATGCAGACCTCTGACAGTCACTCAGGAAGTAAAATGACAAGCCCCAGAGCCTGGTGAGCCTGGAGATCCAGGCTCAGGGCTGGGCACATGAGAGTAGGAGAGAGATTTCGTAAAGACATGAGAATTACAGGGAGTGCTGATAGCCTTTCGTTTGGCTCATCTTCCTCTCTGTCCCTTAGGGGACACCCTGCATCCTGGTTTGAGTGAGAACAGAACTAATTCTGTTCAGTGATTTTACTTTCCAGCTCAGTTCTTCTCACTGCCTGCCCTGGCTGCAGTCAGCAGCTGTTTTCCCAGGCAGTGGCTGCTGCTGGCAGTGACAACACCCCATGGGCAGAGTCACTACCAAGGGTTGGTGTGCCCACCAAGGCCACTGCTGGATCTTGTGCACCACTTTGGGGGGTGCAGAAAGTGAAAGGCAGCACCTGCAGGGAGGAGTGGACAGGGCGGGTGACCCCAAACTGACCAGCGAGGGATTCCAGCCCAGACACAGCATATTCAGTATAAAGCAGAGGGATCTGGAGGGTCAAACTGTCACAACAAATAGATAGCCAGACATCGAATTTAGCAGCAAATTTACCTCTGTCATACAGACCCTAGACCTGCAATTCTGAAATGTGCTGCCGTAACAAACACTGGGGTTTCCCACTATGGATACTAAGAACCTGAAGCATTCCCACACGCTTCTCTGGAATCCTTTTTGGATCTATTTTTTTTCTATTCTAGTGTATTTTGTGTCTGAAGTGATACAGCCTATTGTTAGTAAAGCACTTGGATGGCTCCTACATCAATGTTCGAGAAAACAGAGACAGAATTGGGGAATAAGGGAGGGAAGCTGAAAGAGAAGAAGCTTTGCATTTCATTTAATGATGTATACTAATACTTGCGATGTCAGAAGGTGAAGCAACATCATCTGCATCTGGAGAAGAAAAGGAAATAGCTGTAGTTCCATTTTCAAATCCCAAAGCTTTATGAAGTGACGAATGGTGTTTATCCTATCTGGAAAAAATGTTATTCTTAATTGTAATACTGTCACTGCTGCCAGTTCTCACAGCTTCAGTGTGTGGCTCATGACAAATGCTGTCTTTTCAAGCCCTGTTTTGATTATACAGGAATCTCAACAATGCTTTTTTTTTTTTTTTTAACCTTCAAAGTGTATCCCAGAGAAGAACCTGAAGGCTGAAAAACTGGAAGACAGAGAATTCACTATATATTGACATATAAAAATCTCATAATTTTTATAAAGTGTGAGCATTTCTTCTTATCCTTCAGTTTTCCGAGTTCCTGATACAACACTCAGCAGGAAGGCAAAATATACAGACGTGCACATACATAGATCCATGTCACTTCATTTGTTGCTGCAATGTCTCTCTGCAGAGAACATCCTTTGGTTCTGCATTTATCATGTTTATACACACCCATTGGGCCCTTACACCTATAGAAGGTGTGGGAATATGTAATGATACTGCTGTTTGTTCACCCAGTTACATGTCCTGGACTAGTCTGGGAAGATGCATGCCATAACACCCCAAAGAGTATTCATACCGTAGGGTCACGAGGAGAAACTTTTTCTGGGAGACATCTAATGTGGTTAAAAAAGCCAAAAAGAACCTGAAAAAAACCAGCTCTTGTATCTCATCAGATGCTAGGTCAAGATACAGAGAAACTAGAAATGAAGAAAGCTTCCAGGAGAAGATTTTTCTGCTGTTGAAGAGTGGTGAGAACATGCAGGTAAATCTGATGCTTAGATAGAGAAGGTTGGTGCATATATTTCACCATATATATTCTTGCTGAACATCAGAGAGCATTAAAAAGGGCAACTGCCCATCTCATGGAAGTGCTGGGCACTCACTCACAGGCAGGGCAGCAATGCTTCTTAGTTACTGACCCACCACTGCCACTGTGCATCACTTCTCAGGAACAAGGGGATGATGCATGAGCAGGAGAGGACTCTTCCATCACCCAGACAGCTACAGCCAGCTTTGCCCTGTCACAGTTGGCTCGAGGGAACACGGTTCCCTCAAGGATGCAGGAATGTCTGACTGGGGGTCTTTACTTGAAATAGACCTCAGGCCAGTCCAAATAAACATTTGAATGCTTAGTCACAGAAAAAAAGTTGTCAATGTGATGGTTTCACATGCTGGAATTAGAATATTTCTTGTAAATATTAGCCTAACTTTATTCCTTTGAATGTCGAGGATCCTTGCCACAGGGGAACACAGAGTTTATGGTCACACTGGCACTCTTCCTGTGATAAACAGAAAGAGCAGAAAAAGCAACCAACCCAGGGAGATAAAAGTTATTCAGAAAGGAGGTGAGCTACGGGAGTAGCCAGGGGAGTGGGACAGAGGACAAACCATGTTTCTGTCACCTGAGCTCCTGCTAGCTGCTCCTTCAGCGAAGGCAGAGGTATTCACAGGAGCTGAGGTTTGCCTGGGGACACCTCTGTGGGAGTATAACCTGTGGGATGCTTTTGACAGGTTGGCTGATTTTTGCCCTTTGTTTTCTCCCCTCCAGACTGGGAGCCTGTTCTGCTAGTGTGCTGAGCACACTCAGCTCTTTCTACAGGCTGTAGCTGAGGGCATTCTGTCGTTGATGGGAGGCGCATCCTTGGACCAAGATAAACAGCTCCATTACTATGGCTCCAAGATGAGAATTTTGATGTTTCTCCCACTTGGAAGGTCACTGCTGAGCTGGCTCTCATTTCTATCTATAAAGACCTTTGAGATCCTTGTTTGGAACATGCTGTGGAAGCATCACACTTTGTAGATAACTGCTCTGAAAGGAAAATTCAGCAGGAGCCTAGCCAGCAGAAGATTCTGGACTCTCTGTGAATGAGTCTCTCAAACAATTCGCCTGGCAGTCTGTGGCAGGGAGCACATGAGTGAGCACTCACCTGCTCAGCCCCCTTGCACTGGCAGATGGCTAGGGTAGGTAGTCATCTGGGCTATCCCTTACTTTCTGGGCTCGAAAAGAGCCAAATTATCAAGCTGACTGCTCAGCCTTTCCCAGCTCATTCCAACAGAAGGACATTTGAGAGTGGTCTCACCAGCAGCTCAGCACATCAAAAGGACAGCAGTCTCCATCAGAGATGAGCAGTGGGAACTACTATTTGGTTTGTGGATGGCAGGGTACCAAATCCCCTTCTAGAAACAACCATGAGACATACAGATCATGGGGCAACTAGATTCCCTGTCGGATTTCAAGCAAAGGCTTTGTAGTGGCTGTATTTTCCAGACAGCTGTTGACTGTGAACTAGACAACACCAGTTTTACAAAGATCAGAGCTACTGTCAAAACACAAGGGTGCTGAGACACTGCTGATGTGCGGGATTCAGACCAACACCATTCATGGCATTGCCAATCCCTCAATCCACACAAAAAATACCAAACCTACCCACGTATCCCCCTGTCCAGCCAGCTAGCTCTTGTTAGTCCTCTTTCTGGCCCACTCTGGCAAGTGTGGTCAGTGTAGAAGGATGAGTGGCACGAGTGGTTGGATGAGGCACGAAAGGAAGACTGCAACAGGAGGGCAAGGCATGACCCTACTGCCAGAAGCACTATGGTCCCAGCTTCTGCTCCTTTTCTCCACATGTTCAGGAAATGACAGTGGAAGAAGCTAAGGCCATAGTCCTGTAATGTCTCTGGGGGCAGTTTTGTTCCCGCACAGCCCCGGACCTTTGTTCTGCAGTGGTGCTTTCCCACATATATGGATCTGCAGCAGGTGAAACCCAGCCAGGTCTAAGGATAGAACAGGTGTAAGAGCTTGGGCCGTACCTCACGTTCCCAGCAGAGTCCACACTTATCTAGAGCAATGCACAGAAATCAGTAGATTCCCTTCAGATTTACACCAGAATAGGAAAGCAGAAGCTCCTGAGAAGTTCATGTTCCCAGCAGAGCTAAGCACTTTAGTACAAAGCACACCCGCCCTTTTCTCTGGCCTCTTTCTTTAGAATGACTCACACAGATTTCTGCTTGCAGTTGCCTTCGATCACTCCATGAGTCTGCTGTGATTGAGCTGTTCTCATTTTGAACTCCCTCAGAGCATCCAGTCAATCCCAGCAATGGCTGAAAACTAATCAAACCAGCATGATAAAATTTCCAGAGATGCTTGATACACGTGATGCTCAGCCACCTTTCTCTGCTGAGTTGTCACGCAGCTTCTCTGCAGGAACTCTAACACTGGTGGGACAGCAGGCATGGGAACGTTTGCCACCATCTCCAGTGAATCACATTCCAACCAAGTGGTTTTTACCATGTTACAAAGAAAACATGACATGCTACGCACATGTAGAAACAGTTGGGAATATTCATTTACTGGGCCAGATGGTACAGGGCTGTCACTGGTGGCCCCCAAAATTACAGCTCTCTGCTGAAAAGAGGATGTCCTCTCTGAAACAGGAAGATGCAAAAATGGAAAAGGTAAAAGGTTCAGCATCTCCAAAGATGTTCAGTATGTGGAGCAGATGTGGCAGAAACTCCTGCTTAGACCTGGAAAACTGAGAGAAGGTCCTGTTTAGGATCTCAAGTACAAGCTTGAGTGAAGAAACAGGTATGAAGGAGATCGTGAGAAGAGCAGCTGATGGGGAGAACCAGGGAAATGTGTCTACAACTCAGACTGGCTTTTTTGCAATAAACAGCATAGATATTTGGACGGGGCAACAAGCTGCTTTAAATGGGGAGAGATGGAGGAAAAGGAAAAGGCAGGTTTTGTTGATTAGAACGTTCCACCGTGTTTAGCAAAGGGCTAAAGAAAGTATGGGATGAGGAAAGACTTGTGTGGGGGAAGGCTGCCAACTGAGCTGTGATGGCACTGTAAGAAACCTATTTCGGGGCTTGCGCAAGTATTGGGAGGCAGTTCTTAAAAATTCTAGGGAAAAGGGAAACCAAAGCAGCAAGATCGAGTGAAATCTCTTTTCTATCTGATTTTGTGAGCAGTAACAACTCAAGTTACAATTGAAGATTATTTGTGTTCAAGATTCAGCACGCTACCTTTTAATTTCCAGTGAGAGAATTTCCAGTGCACATCTGTGAATGATCTAAGAAGTCCTACAGCAAAAACAGGAAAGATGAATGATGACATTAACCAGTAAAACAAAACGAGGCAAAAAAAAATCCAAAGACGACCAAAAAATTCCTGTTTGGAAGGAAACTCAAAACAAAGGTGTTTTCCCCCCACTTTTTGAATACACTATAAAGAGCATAAAGGGCACACATATAATTTCTTTTCCTTTGGTACACAACTGCAAACCACATAATGGCAAAAGACACTCAAAACAAGTTGGCCAGAAGACTGGAGCAAATGCCTGTCTCTGATGGAAATGTTGCTGAACCTCTGCCTTTTCTCAAGGAAAAGCTCCAGCACTTACTGCACACCCACGGACTGATCAGTCCTTGGCTCAAGACAGACAGAGCAAAAACCTGACTTCCTGCAGAACACAGGGTGTTGCTTAGCTATCCACAGAGCCTCCTGGGCACAGGGTGTGATGAGATCAGAGCAACGCTCCCAGTCCCTGTGACAACAAGTTCCTTTGGGGGATACCAACGCCATCAACAAAGCCTTTGGCTTCTGGGAAACAATTTTCTTTTTAGCAAGTTCCTCCCTCACTGCCAGGTAACCAGATTTCACAACACAAGGAAACAGCAGAAATGCTCAGTGAGCTTTATGTACCAGTCTTTCCTGCTGAAGACATAAGGGAGAGCCCCAACCCCAACATATCCTTGATAGCAATTCATCAGAAGCGCTAAACCAATCTGAATTGAATTCACAGGACGTATGGGACCAAGCAGATAAACTGGAGATCAGTAACCCAGCAGAGCCAGGCATGTTTAACAAGGCCAAGTGCCAGATCACGCACTTCGGTCACAACAGCCCCAGGCAATGCTACGGGGTTGGAGAAGAGTGGCTGGAAAGCTGCTTGGTGGAAAAGGACCTGTGGGTGTTGGTTGACAGCCAGCTGAACATGAGACAGCAGTGAGCCCAGGTGGCAAAGAAGGCCAATGGCATCCTGGCTTGTTCCAAAAAGAGTGTGACCAGCAGGAGTAGGGAGGTGATTGTGCCCCTGTACTTGGCACTTGTGAGACCACACCTTGAGTACTGTGTCCAGTTTTGGGCACCACAGTATAAGAAGGACATTGAGGTGCTGGATCAGGTCCAGAGAAGGGCAACAAAGCTGGTGAGGGGTCTGGAAAGCCTGTCTTGTGAGGAGAGGCTGAGAGAACTGAGGTTGTTTAGTCTAGAGAAGAGGAGACTGAGAGGAGACCCTCTACAACTACCTAAAAGGAGGTTGTAGCGAGGCTGGTGTTGGGCTCTTCTCCCAAATTACTAATGATAGGATGAGAGGAAATGGCCTCAGGTTGTGTCAGAGGAGATTTAGATTGGATATTAGAAAGAAATTCTTTACTGAGAGAGAGGTTGGGCACTGGGAACAGGCTGCCCAGGGAGGGGGTGGAGTCACCATCCCTGAAGGGGTTTAAAAAACAAGTAGCACTTGAGGCTATGGTCTAGTGGTTAGGGAGATGTTGGGATGAAGGTCGGACTTGATGATCCTAGAGGTCCTTTCCAACCACAATAATTCTGTCATTCTATGATTCTACGATCATTCACATGATAGTTCACATGTGAAGCTGCAGAACTGCTGCCAGCGTGTGTAAACTGTCATTGCCCATGTCCTCTGTGCTGCAGGAGGGCACAGTTGTCAGCAGTGCTCCCAGCTAGAGGGGTCTTGGGGAACAACAGACCAATGAGCCTGACTTCAATCCCTCCCATGACAGCAGAGCCATAAGATCATTGTTCACCTGGGAAACGAGGGAAAGAAGTCAGTATGATTTCTGTAAGGGACAATCCTGCCTCTCTAGTCTGCTGGAACTCCCTGGGGGTGGTAACAAGTATTTGGATTTTCAGATAGTTTTTGACAGTTTCTCAACAGAGGCTATGATGATACTAAGTCACCATGGACTGGAGAAAAGGGCCTTTCATGATTTGAAAGTGGAAAGGAAAGGTTAGGGCTCAACTGTGACTCTTCAGGATGGTGCAGAAGCAGCAACAGAACCCCCAGGGATCAGTTCGGGGTCTGGTATTATCCCCCATCTTTACCAGCAGCCTGGAGTAAGGGTGTGTGTCATGGGATGCCCAGATTTGCAGTCAATAGCAAGATTATTTGTCTAGGGCAATGCTGAGCTGGTGGTGAAGAACTCCAGGAGGACTTAACAAAACCAGGGGAGCAGGCAGAAATGTGGCAAATGAGCTTCAGCGTACACAAAGGTACAAAGATGATGTCTTGGGTAGAATAATCTAAATCATGTTTACATGGTGCCAAACTCACAACTGGCAGCCACCACTCAAGAAAAAGCTCTTGGAGACCTCATTGACAGTTCCCTGAAAAGCTCAGCTCAGTGTGCTGTGGCAGCTAGAAAGCAGGAAAATGGTGAGTGTCCTTAGGGAGGCTACGGAGAAGGCAGAGGGCACCATATTGCTGCTCCAGCTTGGTGCACCCATATCTGGGGTAGTGTGTCTGGTCTGCTGTCTGCATCTGAAGAAGGATACAGGAGGTAAACAAGAGCAGCCGAGAGGACCAAGGGGATCAGTTTCCTTATGGGGAAAGCTGGGGTTGTTCGCATGAGAGAGGAGGTGGCTGGGCCATGACCAAGTGGTACATAAAACTCACTGAGCATTTCTGCTGTTTCTTTGTCTTCCCTGAGTGCCCCTTTACATATCTGTCATCAGTCTAATAGGCTTCTGCTATATAAAGAGCTATTTGCTATCAGTCGTTGCAAGGCTCAATTCACATTCTTTTTTAGCCCTTTTAATTTCTGTTACATGGTTGACTCGCCATGTTTTATGGGCTTTCCTGTTGTCCTAATTTGGGTAAGCTTTCCATTTTTTAAACATTAACTTACTGTCTGTGATAGCATCATTAATGTTCCCATCGAGCCATGAAATGGCCTTTTTGGACCATATTGGTTTCTTTTTGTACTATGGCACAACTTCTACCTGGGATTTTAATACAGTATTTTTAACAGCATCTAGGCTGTTTGCTTCTTCCTTTGTGGACTGCTCTTTTTAAGGTTTTCTTTTTTACTTTTTTTTTTCCTTCTTTTCTTTTTTTCTTTTTTTAAATCTCATTTTGACCTACCTCTCTTGAAACTGAATATCCACCCAACCCATGCTTGGGTTGCTCTCTCCCACTGCAACCCTGACCTAACTGTACTGTGATTATTATCACAGAGCTGCTCCCAGTATCATCCAAAGTAGGTTCTGTGCACATACCAAATCCAGAAGAGCAATTTTTTGTGGGTTCTACAGCTAGTCTCTGCATCTCGTGTTGATGAAGCATTGATCCAAAGGTGGGTAACTAAAATTCTCTCTTCTTATAGTCTGCCCTAAACATATAGCTTCTTTAATCTCACTTAGCAGTTCACAGATCTGCTGAGGTTAGAAGGCACCTCTGGAGACCCGCTCATCAACCCATCCCTCCTCAAAGGAGGGTCAGCCACAGAAGGTTGCTCAGGGCTGTGTTCAGAGGGGTTTTGAGTATCTCCAAGAGGCTTCACAACGTCTCTGTCAAACCGTTCCAGTGTTAAACCACCTGCACAGGAGGACTTTTGTTCAAATGGAATTTCCTGTATTTCAGCTTGTGCTCATTGTCTCTTGTCCTTTCACTAAATACCACAGAAATAAGCCTGGCCCCATCTTCCGTTCCTTGGCTTGCTCAGAAAGCATTCAGGTAAGAGAAATGGTTAGCAACATGCTAATTGAATCATAGAATGTTTCAGGTTGGAAGGGACCTTTTAAAGGTCATCTAGTCCAGCCCTCCTGCAGTGAGCAGGAACATCTTCACCCATCCAAACTGACTGTGACTGTTTCCAGGGATGGAACACCTACCAACTCTATGGATAACCTGTTCCAGTGTCTCAACACCCTCACTGTAAAAAAAAATATTTCTCATATCTAGTCTAAATCTGCTCTCTTCAGTTTAAAACCATTACTGCTTGTCCTATCACAACAGGCCTTGCTGAAAAATCTGTTCCAATCTTTCTTACATGCCCCCTTTAAGCAATTGAAATGCTGGAGCTCTCAAAGAGCTCGGCACTGCCTGGTCAGGTTTGTAATTCATGGCACTCCTTCTCCTTGTACAGAACCATGTAAAGATGCCCTCTGTTTAGTACTCACAAGACTGCATTTAGAGTACTGTGTCCAGTTCGGGGCTCTTAGTGAAAGAAAGACATTGACAAATTGGAGAGAGTCCAGCAGAAGGCCACCAAGATGGTCACAATGCCTCAGCACACGTGGAAGAGGGACTGAGAACTGGATTTGTTTAACCTTAACCTGAGGGAAGTGAAGGCTGGGGGGAGTCTTCATGCTGCCTTCATCTACCTAGCAGGTGGTTACAGCAAAGACTGAGCTACATGCTCCTGGAACTTGCATGGCAAAAAGAGAGTAGATGCGTTTATAAGTTGCAAGAGAAATTCCAGCTAGATGTATGGAGAAAAAATGAACTGCAGTACTTAACCAGTGGAACATATTGCCCAGAAAGGTGGTGGGATCTTCATACTTGGAGATACTCAACACATAACTGAACTAGGCCTTGAGAAACACAAAGTGAACTTTGAAATTAGTTATGCTTTGGGCAGTAAATCTTCCTCCACCCTTGCTTCCAGCACACCTTTCCCTGAAAGCTCACCTATAACTTATGGCAAGGTAATTGCCTTCTCTGGGCATAAGCATTTGTGAAGGCCAGGCTTCATTACCAGTCAGGGCAGAGAGCACACTTAATGGTGTTTGTCTCTGGTAATAGAACAAGTCTGGCACCTCATAGTGCCTCACAGTGCCCGGAAACATAACGCCGAGTGCCCACCAGAGCAGTGACAACAAGTCCAAGATGAGCAACTCTTCCACTGCAAGGCAAGATGGAAAAGACTCCAGAACAAACATGACAACATTGCTCCCTTGCAAACAAACTAATCCCTGCTTTTCCATCCTTTCATGTAACCCACCCACCACAGAAAGTTACTAACTAGGACTTGGAAAGTAAAATGTGCATTAAATGAATAGGTTGGAAAAGGGAACATCTGTTTGTGAGTAACTTCTTGTTCTCTACATATGATAATGGTTATGGATTAGTGTGCAGAATACTGAACTTGTTTACAGCTCCTAGGAGCTGTATGTTTTGAATCATTAATAAGGAGTGGTTTTAAATGCAGGATTTCTCATCAATATGAGCGTTGCTGTTTTTCCACTCCCTAAATAGGTGCAATTCAGTTTGCAAATTAAATACCAGTGAGATTCACTTAATGCTGCTCTTTTAGCAGCCACAGAGAACAACATTTTTATTATCAATCTGCTCTGCTTGCTATGTTGATATTCATGACAGTTACCCGGTGAAAACAGAACCATTTACACATGAGCTCTAAAAGATACTCCAGGTTTAATCTGACATGACACCAAAGGAAGTAGGAAATAATTGCTGGGAGGGGGTGGGTCTGCTTGTTTACAGCAAACCTGGGAAACAAAGAACTTAAAATGAAATTATTCCTATCTCAGAATATCTATCTATTTACACTTCTTTCTCCTTAGAGCAGGGTAGCCCTCTCTAATGCAGTTGGGCCAACCTGAAGATTAATGAAGAGGACTCTGCATCTATAATGTTCTGCCTTAACAAGTTTTCCATGATCTAATTCTCACCTTACGCAGCTCAGCTCTTTCTTCTCTCCTTGCTTTAGACATACATTCTATTGTGAGGATATTGCCTTTAAAAGCAATAAAACCAGCTTTTTAGTAGAAGTATGTATGTGTAAATCCCAGCTAATCATTACACTGACTTAGGCTCTGGCTGGTGTAAAATGGGTATTTGTAGAGCTGTGGATTTGCTGAACTCCCTACACACGGCACATGGCATTTGCTTATCTCTCCCTGTCCTCCTCATGCAATATTGCCTCTGCCTCGACGCTTATTTTCTCTAGATTGCAACATGAGCCCCCCAAATGCCACCACTCCTGTGTGTGACTGGGAGGTCTGCATTCCAGCTCCCCATCTGAAGCCGGTCAGAGCTGGGAGTGAGAACAGTCCATGACATATTCCAGTAGGAATGTCTTTTAAAAAGAGTTTTTTTGGCATTGCTCCAAACACAGCAAGTGCGGGATGGGGATCTGATTTCACCTCTAATGCAAGAAATACTCATGTGAAAACTTCTCTTCCAGAGAAGAGATTGCAACGATAGTTAAAAGTTATAATTAGTTTTCTGGTGTTATCTGATTTTGATAAGCATACACATGCACCACACCCACGCATAACCACACTCACGCCCTGTTAAGGCTGAATTAACCTGAAGGGAATTGGGAGTGTATTTTTTCATGTGTCAGAAAAGATACTCAAAACTACTTGGGGATGGCTGGACAAGTTTATCAGACAAAACAAGATGACAAGAAAAAAATACTAAAATCACTAGAAAGTTCATGTGACCATGTTTTGGTTTTCTTATTACTACCTTCTCCAGGGCAGTATTTGATGGGGAAGATTCGAGCTGTGATGAGGTCTCTGAGGAAGTGAGCCCAGGCCCGCTGCCTGGCAGGTTGACCTCTCCAAGACAAACTAGACCTAGAACCCTTTCCTTGTCTGTGTCCTTAGACTTTCAGAGCTATCACAATAAGTAGCAGAAGGGGCTGGCTATAGCCACTTCGCATCGTTGCAGGAAGGCCTGGGCTCCCTTCTAGAACCGAATAACTCAGTGAAGATTATGCCTCATAACAAAGGCAGAGTGGCTCCTTTGCTATCTCTGGTGGTTTGTGTGAATGTAGAAGATGTGCAGACACTGCAGAGAAAAAGAGATAGCAACTAAGTGCAGACAAGCATATGTTTGCATAGCAGGAAAAATCCCCCCACCCTAGCACAAACTTTTGGCTGACAGACAATGTCTTTGTTCCCAGCTCCAAGATGCTGTCACTCCTATTTGGTTTCTCCTGCTCTGAAGGAAACAGACTTCTGCATGTGATTTGTAAATGAAAGGGACTGCTTTTAAAAATCTGTTTATTATTGTTTTTTTCTTCTTAACAGAAACTGCCTGCAGGGTCCTCCTTTCAGCCAGCAGCTTGTCAGAACGCAGCGATAGCATGCCGAAGGAGTTTGGTGTGTTACCTTCTCCCATTAACCATTATTGATCCAGAGGAAGGAGAGCCAAGTTGCACTGGATGGATGCTGGAGCAGCCGATGAGAGGCTGTCTATATTTGAATTGATGGGGTATTTGAGCATTGATAACTTTGTAGATAAATGTTCCAAGACACTGTTAAGGGGTCTTCATATAGGATACAGCCTGTGGTGGTTATCAACCTGAGAGGTCCTCTTAAAAAGATTACATCTACCTCCTCCTCTAGGGTGATTGGCACAGCAAAACCCCCTAAAAACTTAAAGATAAAAGCATTCCGACCCATCTTCCAAAACCACATCTCAAAATGTTATAATCCAGTCATTAATATTTTAAAAAGCTCAAGAAGATTTCCATCCAAAAGCACAAGAAGAATAATCCATCCAGCTGGGCCTGAATTTGTTATATGGGTGTATCTACTTACAGCTACAAAAAGGAAAAGCACATGATAGGGTTTTTTTGCAACTGAGAATTTCTGAAACTTCAAAAATTAAACACCTTTAATAAGACCATCCCTTCCAATGCTGAACGCTGGATAATCTAGAAATACAACTGGGAAACTCAAATAGCTTAAACTCTGCCTTGCTCCTCACTGCATCACATTGGTTTTGGCTCTGGTGAAGACCCCAGCATGAGAGACATGAAACGAGGCCACAGGAAAGACTGACTGTGTATAACTTCAGTCCCTGATGACAGCTACCATAGGAGCACAGCTGACTGTTTAAATGTAAGGTGCCATGGCAGATGGGTGCCTGACTGTGTCCCCTGGCTCGAGCTGTAAGAAACTTGTTATTTAACTGTGGTTATGGGACCACAGTCCACTGTCACAGGCTTATCAGAAATACCAGTCTTATCACCATGAGATGAAACTATTTATTAACGCTAATAGTTTAACAGCTAATAACCCCTTGCCAAATTGTGCATTGTCTCTCACATACAATGACTTTCTAAACCTAAAGATTATTAAAACGGAAAGAAGAAATTAAAATATCAGGGTGATGGAAAACAAATGAAACCCCTCTGAATGTCACCCCTCTGAATGCGTCAGGCAGCACATTTTCTGCCGCCAGCCACAGCAGGCAGATCCAGAGCAGGCTTCTCTTGTGATCGCACGCTGTATGCTGAGAGTATAAATACGAGATAAGAACCACTCCAAAAGCTGATGGCTGCGTCACTGCGTGCGGCCAGCATCTTTCACTTTCAGCCAGCAGCGGAGGGCAGAGAGGCAAAGGATGGGAGCCTGATGGTAAGCAGGACTGTGCAGCTGGGACAGGGGCCTGGGTTGAACTCTTGAAGACAAGAGGCTTTCCTGTACATGAAGAGCATTTTAAAAGCTCCCTCTCATGGCCTGGGAGCTCCCAGCCTTGGTAAACAGGGTTTTGCTAAAGCTATTTAAAACCTTTCCTTGCCCGATTTGAACACAGTGGCCCTGTTCAGGAAAGCAATGTTTTTCTCTGGAGTTACATCCTGGCTTTGGATGTGATGAAGCAATTTCTCAGAAAAACTTTGTTAGCAATCTAGCAGGGACCTCCTCCCCCTCTGCACCCAGAGAGGGTGCGGGGTGGGGTGCAGGGCCAATGCGAGGGGTCGAAGCAAGGATCCAGGATCTGTGAGCACAACCAGAATCAAAACAGCAAATATATTGTAAGAAAAAAACTCCCTGGGATTCCCAGGGCGGCTATGGGAAGCCAAGTGCTCTTAGATTTCTTGGGAACAAACAAATGTGCCTGGGATGGCAAAGGGCAGCTTTAAGTATCCTTGGGCCTCACCCAAGTTCCAGCCAGTGCTGTCAGGATAGTCAATCTTTGACCATCAAATCCATTCAGCATAACCTTCCCCTAAGCAATTTGGGAACTGGATAAAAAGTCTTTGTAACGTTCCAAGACGACACAGTATAACATTGATAGCAAACACACAGCATGGCTGCACGGCTTTTGCTGATCCACTTGCTCTGCCCAACTGCCCTGTAATTACCAGCAGCATAAAAATAACTTCCTTTTGGTTCTCATTTTGCCATCACCATTATCCACAGTACGGCTGCGCTCACATCTGGATGGCTACTCTTTGACTAGTGCCCAGGGGCCAGGAACTTGCTATGGCAGGCACTGGTCATGCGGGCAGAGGCAATGCCTGCCCTGAAGAGCTAAAGACTGCAATGGAAGAGTGAAGCAGAAAGATAAAATAGCAAATTTTCAGCTGAATGCAGTCTGGATTCAGCTGAAGGAGAGACAATAAGAATCACAAGGGCTAATTCTTCCCCCATGTTCACCTCTTCAGACTTGGACAACAGGATGGTGTCTAGGACACTATCATGCAGATAGCATTTTCCATTTGTAACTAACCATCTCTGGCAGTAAGGGTAATAAAGAAGCAGTCAACAAAGATTTGATGTAATATTATGTCTCTTTGTACTGTTTGAATGATGCAAGGGTAACACCACAGTGTTTATCACTGAAAGTGTGCTCCAAGACGGTATTACCCCTGCCCTTCTTGCCACACATGAAAGCACCACAGTCTAAGATGCCTCCTGACCATGCGAGCTGAAAGCCTGAAGTCTCATTCGTGTTGGGTTTTATTATGTGAAGTCACTGCTCAGAATAAATACATCATTACTGCATGAGACAGAAAAGCAAAGCTCTACCCTTCACGATTATAATCTGGCCTGGGACATAGCTCACATTTCAGAGGTGTTAATCCCAAAGTACTGGTCAAGTTCTTTGTCTTTACAATTTCTTTCTACTTCAGAAATACAGTGGTTGCAATGTGAGTGAGTTTTTTCCTTTACTGTTTGTTCTAAAGTTGCTGTGTGGTCCTGCACTTCAGGGGCCATACAGACCTGGTCAGAAGTTTCTAACTAAATCATTTTCTCTGCAGAAATGACTCACCCTGTTTGGAGCTACTTTTCCTGATAAAGTATATGCTGTGCCTGGGAAGGTAGATTGAGGCTAGCACTTTCTGGGCTGTAGATCAGGGCTCTCTTCTTGGATGAAAGAGCTCCAGGTTCAATCACTATGTGATTACCAGACAAATAGCTCAGGTTTTCTCATGTCCTTTCAGAGAAACAAAACCCAAACCAGACAAAACCTAGAAAGGCTTTGGTGTTGACCTACCAAAAGTTAGTCCAGACGAGATCAGATGGCTCAGGACATTGTGTCGAGTTTTGAATGTCTGCTGGGATGGAAATGTCATGGCTTCTCTGGGCAGCCTGTTCTAGTGCTGAATGAACAACCTTCATGGTGCAAATTATCTTCCTAACGTCTGAATACCCCTTGCTGTAGTTTGTGCCTATTACCTTTCATCCTGCGTGCACCACACATTAGATTCTGACTCCTGTCACCGAATTGTGCAGAGCAAATCATATCCCCTTGTCCTTCTCATCATGGGACTGGACGAACTGAGCTCTGACTGCCTTTCTTCAAACATCATGTCCTCCTATCCCCCAACCATCTTGGTGACCCTCTGCTGGCCTTACTGCAGTTTCTCAGTAAGTCTCTTGAACTGGGGACCCTAGGGTAGACACGGTACTCCAGCAGTAGTTTCATGAGCGTGTAACATTTTCTGAGTGTTTGACTTTGCAAACTGAGGTTTTGTTTACACAATTTTATGTATATTTATACTAAGTGGGAAGTGTTGATCTGGGGCTCAAGCCCTTTTCAGTGGGGGGTGGTGTGTGTGTTAGTTTTGTTGTTTGCTTTTTTTTCCCCTTATAGATGCTTTCAAATCCTGTGGTTAAAGGATGCTGCAGGAATAACTGTGAATGTTCCTAATGAATCTCATTAACTGCAACTGTAGTGATCAATACTCTTAGGTACTAATTTTCCATGATCTGCCCTTGCTGTGGTGGATTATGTGGTTATTCAGGTTTCTCTCCATTTGCCTGTGTAGTTCCATGCCTGCTTTCTCTCTGTGCTACCTGTGGTTTGTGAAGACAGCCCACCCAGCTGCAGCAGGCATTACCCTGGCAATGGCAGAAGCAGCATGTCTGACTTCAGGACCACTCCAATCTTTCCCTCTATTCCTTCCCTTCTCACACTAGGCCACACCATCCTTCCAACAGCAACAATTAATTTAATTTACAGTGCAGAGAAAGTTTGAACTCAATTTGAACAGATGATGAATTTACTTCATGACCATGATTCATTCCTAGCAGTGAATGGGACAGCAGAGGGGATGGACATATTGCACTTGTAGCCAGGAAGCTTACTGAGAAAGTCCAGGGGACCTTTCCTGTGCCAACAAGGCTGGCAGGGCTTTTGGTGACACCGTTTAGCTGATGTCTTCCAAGGATACAACATCCACTTCTGAAGGTGAGGCTTCTGTGCTAGAGGACTAGCTGTAGGTGTTTGGGGCAGTTTTGGATGGTGGAAAGCCCTGCATGCCACACAGGCACACACAGAGGAGCTCCCTTGCTGAATGGGTGAAACACAGTGGAGTGGAGGCAGCTCAGCAGCTATCACTGCCCATCGGGACTGAGTCTCACCATCAGAACAGCTATCCCAGAATTGTAGGCTCAGAGCAGGTGCTGGTTTTGAGATGCACACCGAAATTTCTGTTTTGTTTCTGCTTAGCAATGAGAAGAGATAAGTGACAACTTTCTGACAACCAGAATGAGGGAACTATTCAAGGTCTTAGCACGCAAGAGAAGGAAATGGTACACAAGTTCACAGAAGAGCTATTTTGAGAAAAAAAATCTGTACCTTCCCACACAGCAACTGCAACTGCTGAAACTACTCAGTAGCCTGCTAAGTTGCTTTGACTATCTGGATGAAGACAGGCATTATCTGAAGGGAAGTCGGGGCAAAAATAGCAGGAAACAGAGCCTAGAGAGACTGATGGGTTTTGTTGAACAGCTCAATTGGAAAGCACGGACACATGGCAACAGTGAGAGAGCAAACCCCCCTGGACAGACGTTGGGTATGGTGCTTAAGGCATTACTAGAATGCACTCAGAGATGATGGGGATGTAGCTAGTCATAGGAGCCCGTACAGAATTAAAGCTTTGTAAAATTTGGCTTTGCTGTAAGTTCAGATGGGTGTATCTTAGTGTGGAAAATAGTTTCTTGCTTTTTGTCATTGAGTTTACAACGTAACCTGGGACAGATTGCCCCAAGAGAGCCACGGCTTATGGTGTTCTTCCCCTGTGAGGTCAATCTTCACAGCAAGCCGTGTACCCGATGCCTGGATAATAGAAGTGATTGTTATTATTTCATGCTAATGCAAATATTTTTGTGATATATTTTACAAAAATAATGATTTTAAATTTAATGGCATGCTTTAGAAGAAATCCCAAAGTCGACTGCTAATTAACTGTCCATCAACAGGAAACAGGCTGAAGTTACTTTTGGGGTGTAAAGTGACAACTGTCCATACAGCAATGGATGTGCATGCTTGTCAGAGAACGAGGAGCACTAACACCAGCTCAAATGGGCTGTGATTTTCATTCTCTTTAGCATGAAAAGTGACAACTCTGGTGAGGAACAGTGCTATCTACAGAAAACATCTTGCTGACTCCTGCAGACTATGGCTTAAACTCCTGTAACATCAGTTGGTATCCCTCCAGAAATAATTTACTTCCTGATGTACTTCTTGATGAATTAAGACACCCATGATTATTACCAAGCCTTGACATCAGCAGGTTCAGCTCTAGGGTACTGTGATGATTAATACTTGGGGAATGTCCGATGAGGTTTGCATGCTGTGGAGGAGCAGGGTGCTTGTGCCAGGCCTTCTACAAACTGGTCTTGCTCTCAGTTGAGGAACACTTGGCTACACATGATAAAGAACATGGGAAGTGGATACTCTTTGCAAAATGGTGAATCAAGTCATACTGATAGAAAGAGGCTGTTTCAGGACAAGAACTAGAAGACTATGGAGAAGCATGAAGTCAGATGCAGCTTTCAGGTAAATAGGTGTTTAAATACAGAGTAACTCCATCAACCTTGAATCTATTTACTTCATATCTGCCTCGTTTATAGTTTGATAGAATTGACCCCCGACTTCCTACGCTATACTTTTTCTTTTTTCCTTGCTTTTTTTTGCATCCTTTCTCAGCACCCACCAGACAAGCTTGCAGTGGTTTAGTCCATTCCACTCATATTCATGTTTACATTCTTTCTGTATTTGACTTATATATTTCTCAAACATAGCACAGCTATGCCCAGAAATACCATCTACTCAAAAAACCCCAAGGTTTTTGCACATCCCAGCCTCTCTCACAGTGATAAAAAGCTCCATGTTACATATTTGTTTCCAAAGTAACTATACTGATCAAAAAAACCAGGGGAGTGCCACTTTGAACAAAGAATTAGGGTGCCGTGGTGTAATTTCTGCCACCAGTCATAGTGAGCAGGGTGGATCTGTATTGCCCCTCAAGTCAACAGTTCAATCAAAGGATCAACTCTGTCATCTGGGCTCACAAAAGCAGGTGAGCATCTCACTTTAGAGCTCGTTCATTAAAAAACTTGACAAAATAACAACCAAACTTTGGCAGAATAAAAGGGGGGGGGGGGGTATCTTCAACACCGACCGGGACGCAGGGTGATGAGGGGACACCCTGACTAAAATT
>JANHFX010024610.1:67755-85240 GCA_027560015.1 Chloroceryle amazona | reverse complement strand
AGCGGCTCTGGCCGCACTTCCCGCCCGCGGCTGCGGAGCCGCCTCCGGGCGGGTGTCCCGGAGCTGGGGTCCCACCCCCGTCGGGGTCCCCCCTCTTGGCTGGCGGCGGCTCCGCAGCCTCGGCCGCCTCCGCTCCCTGTCGGGGGGGGGGGAAGTGGCTGAGGTAAATGCAGGGGCCAGGCGAAGGTGAGAGCCCGGGCCCCCCAGTAGCCGCTCCTGGGCCGCTGGGGCTCCGCCGTGCTGGGCGCACGAACAGCCGAGAAAGGCCCGGGAGTGTCGGCGTGCGAGGCCTCCCCGGGTTGGCGGGGGGCGGCTGCGCTCCAGCGCTGCCCGGCGCTCAGCGCCCGTCTGTGGGGATAAAGGGCGGGAAGCGGAGGGGGGAAACTGAGCGAGCGTAAGCGCCAAGGCCTCAGTCAGCGGCCTTTCCCATCAGTGGCTCTGCTGTTGTCCCGTCGCTCGCTTATTTAGGAGATTGAGCCGGGAGTCTTGTCTAGGGGCTCTTGTCATGAGGCTTACTGGCCTCTTGATGGAGACAGACAGAACTCCAATACCAGCCAGGAGGCTGTTGCAGGTCGAAATAAGTGTTTGGGTTTTTTTAAATATGTTTATTTTTCTCTTCTCCTTACAAACAAAGGTAGCAGCATTCTGAAAATGTTCACTACCCATATTTATCTTGATGTCCAATACATGTTTTTGTCGACACAAGCTCTTAGCAGAATTTAATGCCATGTAGCTATAAAGTCAGGTTTGTGACATGCTGAAGCGAAGGGGAAGCTAAATTCTGCGGTACGATAGGTTTATGTGACCAGACTACTTTCACAAGGACTAGAATAGATGTTTTCCAGAGGAGTCTACAGACAATACTGTAGGAACTCACTTGAAAGTAATGTGGAGGAGTTCAAACTTGTACTTGCTCTTCTCCCAGTGCTGAGAAGCTGAAAGCAAAGCTGCCAGCTGACAAACACAAGTGAACTGGTTGCTTGTAGTCCTTTAGTTTTCAGTAGCCCTTTAGTAGCCACACAGCTTGTGACAACAGAGCTGTAATTCACCAGAAGTGGTAAAGTGTGAGTAAAGCTGTGATGAATCTTAGAGTTAAGTGAAACATTCCTATCCCTTTCCTCCTTGCTTCAGGTGCAACTCAGATTTTTACTTGCTAGTGTATGGAAGGCTGCGTGGCAACAGATGGTTCCATCTCTAGCTATAAAGCCAGAGCAATTAAGGAGAAGCATGAGACCATTTTATTTGGTGAATCAGCAGGGGGAGCGCCTGCCTAAGAAAATATCCCATGAGAAACGGGATGTGGAATGTGCAACATTCACATTAAGTTTGAAATCTTGATACATCGTGGTGATTTGATATGTCCCCAGTTAATAAACTTGAAGCTTCTACCCTAAGTGATAGCAATTTTTTAAAAAACAAGACTAAAAGCAATTGACCAATCTTTGGACCTGTTCAGCATTCCAGCTGGCCCCTCTGTTTTGATGTTTGTTTAAAGGCAGAGCAGATTTCCATGCTTTCTCAGGCATCCAACAGCTCAATTTTTAAGAAAAACACCAAACACGGGAAGGCTGTGGCTCAGGTCAGAGGACCTTCTGGCCACAGAGAGGTTGTTTGCTATTTCAGCATTGCCCAGGCAGTGCAACAAGTGCATCCTAACCATAGTTTAATCTTTCTGCTGCCTGTGATAGGCAGTGTTTCCTTTTTCTTGTGCCCTGTGATTTCCTTCAGCAACCAAGGTCTCTTACAGCAGTTGCACCTGTGAGTTTAAGTGGAACATAAGAAATTCAGGAGGAATGAGGAGCAAATGGTGATCTGCTCTGAGAGCTACTGACCTTGCTTAGGGTGATAGCAGCTTGGCTCTGAATGACTGTGGGAGTTGATTAGAATGCTGGGTGTCATTTCTCGTTTGTGCCCTGTATATGTTTTACTAAGTGTGCAGGGTAAAGGTTTGTTGCTATTTTACTCAAGTGGGTAACTATGGTTTTGTTTTGTTTTTTTTTCTTTTATAGCTCAAGAAACCAAAGAAGAGCTCCAGAGACTTATTCTGCAAAGCTGAGATGCAGGCTAATAAGCACTTAATTAATTGGAAACCATTTGTAAAGCTGAAGATAAGTTTGGGCTTCTGAAGGTGAGATTTTCATTCCTTAAAAGCTTGTTATTTTGGGGGCATTTTGTGGTGAATACTTCTCTTTAGCAGAGCTAGTTGGTTTTTTTACTAGCTGTAAGAAGACTGAATAAACTCCTATGGTCTAACATAAGTTTGTGTAACAGATTATGGGATCCATCCCTACTTTTTGTGCTAGAAAACTCAAACTGACCTTAATAACATCTGAAAATCCAGGCTGTAAGCAGTTTCCAGGGCTGTATGTAAGTGTTTCAGTTTTGTGTGGGTTGTCTGTTCTTCGCAGCAAAGTTTTTTATTCACTGATGTTTAATTCACACATTAACTGTTCCTTATCACACAGGGGTCCAGGCTGCTGGACTCTGCTCCCGGAAGTGTTAAACCGTTGGTTTTACTTCTCTGCATGTGACTGTTCTTGACAAATTAAATGGATTTTGTTGTGTTCTAAAAGTTACGTTGGTTTGTGATACTTTGAAGAGTGGGGGCTGGGTCGAGTATGGCAGCAAACACATCCTCTCAAAAGGAGAAGAGTTGTCCAAATGTAGAAAATAATTCTAAATAGTGTGTGTTTGGAACCAAGGAGATGACGCCGTCACGCCGGATAACCTCTCCATTTGGGGTAGACAACTTTGGTGTATGTGCTATTGAGGAGAACTGGCCTGGTTTAGACAGCTGCTGGCTTGCACTGGAAGTCACAAGTAAGAGCGGGGTAGAACTTCCCCCTCTCTTGTGTTTAACTGATTATTGTCATAATAAAACACATTCTTCACTTCTCGATCTGCAGCGCTGTGAAGGGTTTAGGCAGCTGCTGTGTTTCACATGGAAGCTGCACTGGTCGGTGTGGAGCAGCGATGAGTGGTCTATACTTTGGTTTTGCAGCTAAAATACAGAATAAATGCATGTTGTTATCTCTCCTCAGAGGAATGGGATAAACTGAGAAACCAAGAGGTGGTACGACATCGAGAGACTGACTTGGAAATACTCTGAATCCAGTGTCCTGTCTCCTGGAAGAGGTCTCTGCCCAGGCAGCCTTGGGTTGCATGCTGATCTGCAAGAAAAATCTGTTTCTTCTACTTTGTGTTCTGATTGATATCGGCAACCGCAGAAAATGCCACATCTCTCAAAACCTGGCTGCTGTTTTACACTTCTGGAAGGCAAATTTTTGCACACGCTTCATTTCCGTTGCGTGCTTCTCTGCTTTTCCTTAGACCTGGTAAGGGGTGAGTTGCTGCAGTGATGTTTAACAGAAGGAGGGCTAAAATGCGAAGCAAACTCAGCGCACAGTAATGATTATTTTTCCTCCCACATGGTGCTGTCTGTGCATTATTAAATATGATTTTACCTCTGCAGACCTGTGAGTATAGAAGAGGTTTGGAGCGCAGCTTTCAAACGCGGCAATAGGCAGATGTTTCAGTTTCCAACCTGAAGAACAGGTTCTGCAGATGGAAAAGGAACGAAACGTCTGCTCAGGATTGTTGCCGCCCTCTGATTCCTTTTGCCTCCTCCCACTTTGAACTTGTTACCCTGGAGCTGAACTGTTTGAATAAGGACTGTAAGAGCTGCTTTGTGATCAGTGAGCTGAGAGCCCTTAACATGTAAAACGCAGGGGCGGAGCCTTCACTCAGACTTTGCAGCTCCCTCTCTCCTTTTTTTGATGACGGTTCCGATGCGCGGTGCCATGAAGCCAGGACAGCCTGTCTGCACTGTCCGGGGAGAAGAGACAAAGGTGTGTGGGGGGTTGTGTTTGGTTTATTTTAATCTGCTGCTTTCTCAGAAATCATTCTGGAGTATTTCTGTTTCAGGAATCACTCTGGTGTGCTGCTAACACTTTGGCTCACTCTTAGAAGTTAGCAGCAGATGTTATAGTGTGCTACCACAGGAGTATAGCTTTATGATGGCAGCAGACTTTGCTACTACTTTAGCTTTTGTCTTACTTAAGGAAGAGAGAATGGGAAGAGCACAGTGCCTAATGCTTGGTTCATTTTGATCGTACCTTCTCTTGCTCACAGAAATGTTCAGGAACCTTGGAATTCTGTTAGTTCTCAGCTTGTAGTGGTGAAGCAAACCGTGTTGGTGATTTAGGTGTAGACTTTTCTAACTGGACAACTGCTGTCTTCAACAGAAGGGACTAGCACATTCATTCTGAAATGATAGCCTGAGCCTTCAGCTTTCACAGGTGTGCTAAAACTGACTTGGATACGAGAACTTGAATGTAGAATAAACTTCAGGTATTGAAATGAAAGACCAGTTAAGAAATATAACTTGGCTGACTCTGTGACTGAACAGTTGGTAGGTCTTAACCTGGAAAGACACACGTCACCCTTTAAAAGGATAGGCATTGTTAGGGATAGTTTTTTGGTCATTTTGGGCAGTGGAGAAGGAATTTTCTGTTCTTTCCTGGCCTAAAAATGTGGGTTTTGATTGCAGAAATACAGCAAATAATAAGGATGGCCAAATTGCTGGTGCTGTGTATGATCAAATGCCTCGGGCTCCAGAGTTTAGATGTAGGTCTTAAACATACCCCAGATCCTGGGGGTGTTGATTTCTGGAATCCTGTGTGGTTTCATGGTAGAGGTAGGTTCAACTGTTCAAAATGAAATAGAAGTAGAGTAAGATTCACTGCTGACCTCTAGGTTTGAGATAGGAAATTGATGCCATCTTCATAATTTAGCACAAGGTTAAGTTGTTTCTTTATTATTCAAAAGAAAGCGGTCAAAGCTTTATCTATTGTGAGCTTTTTCTGCTCTTACTGAGAGGAAAAAAAAATCTTCAGCAGGGGAGAATTCCTTTTTTTGCTTAGTAAGATGAAGTGTCAAGGAACTGTTTAGCCCAAATGAAGGGCAGAGGTGGTGAGGGAAGGTCAGTGACTGCTGGTGAAATGTGCTGGTTATCTAAATGTGGGCAAGACCGCCTGGTGTCCTGGTTACTGCTCTCTACTGACCTCAGTGCCACTGCCTGAAGAGCAGATGAATAAATGCTAGCTTCTCCTCAAGCTCTTCAGTAGCTGGGCTACTTGTTTTAAATTGTCTGCTTCGGGGCACTGAGGGTTCCTAATATATGACCTAGAGACACGACCAGGTATAGATCATCGAACATAGCAGAGCAGTTAACAGTTGGCTGGTTTTATCTAGTAAGCACAAGATTTTACCAGATCGGCTTCTGTCACATGTATTCCATGCCAGCTATGCTTGTATGAGATAAACCTGTATAACAAATGAGACACCAAGGGGTTGCTGATTCTTCTGTGAAGTGACTGTGCTGGGGAGGGGCGACCAGCTCCTGTAAGGCGTTGTGTCTGGATCCTTCTCAGCCCTACGAATCTATCACTCTAATTACCTGCTTAGGGTGTGGCTTCCTGTCAAAAGCCAGGAGAACTTTAATTGCAGTATTTTTTGTCAGTTTGTCTAATCCTTCCCTTAGTCTCGGAAAGTTAATCTGTTGGGGTTTTTTTCTTTTTCTCTATCTGTGCAACTCGTTCTCCTCTCATAGAACCACGAGTCCTCTAAGGCCACAGATACATGGAGTCTTTAACTCATGCCTTGCCATTGGTAAGTAAATGAGACTTTTCAATGGAATGGCTTGCCTGTAAATTTGTGTGAAACTGATTAAATTCATGCCCTAGAGACCACTGCTTTTGGTTGGTTTTTGTTCTGGTTTTGCAATAATGATGATAACTTTGTAGTCTATGGCCACGCTCCTTTTACCTTATCTGAAAAAGCTTTTGTTTTCTTCTTATGTGGCATGCATCATTTCTGTAATTTATGCTGAATTAAAAGCTACTCTATACTTACCCTGAGCTGTCTGGGAGACTCAAAGTGAATGTTGCTGTAAGAAGTCCTTCCTGCTGTGAGAGCTTGTTGATTATCTCACCCACTGCAAAAAGCTGTAGGGGTGAAAGATTGAAGTTCTTATGTAAAAGAATCTTTACTCTTGATTAGGAATAAAAGCTACAGAGTGTTTGGTTCTTCTAAGGTTCTCTATTTGCAGCTTCAAAACACCACAACCTTGCTGTGTTTTAAAATAAAATGTACAGAGAACTTGTTTCCTAAACAGAATTCAGATTTGTGAATATCACTGGAATTTGCTCCTGTTAATTTGTCCAGAGCTGTGAAAATGACTGTATAAATAAACTCGAGTGGGTAACAGGGTGAGGCTGAAGACATTTTTTGTTAGACAGCGTCTCAGCTAACGAAGGTCATTTTGAATTTATAGCAATAGATCTGTCATGCACCAAGATATCTCAATTCTGCATTAGTTATGTCTAAAATGACCCATGATAATGTATAAATGACCCACTTCCCATGATAGACTTAAATTAAGATGATCTTACTATTGAAATCTATCCTTCAGTGCTATTCCTGAGTTTTCCTTCACTCGCTTCCACTGCCTTGGCCTTATTTGTGAGTTAACCTCTGCTCCCACTGATACTGCTGCCCTTGCTAGACGATAGCGAACGCTTATTATGGATAATTGTTGGTGCCATATGTGAAACGAGTCGTAGGGGCAGGTCACATGCTTGGGATCAGATGATAGTGAAGAAAAGGCCTGTACAACACGAGCTGAGTCCAGCTCTTCTCCCTCCCTGGCCCCTGAACGTACGTGGCCACTTTGTAGAGTATCTCAGCCCAGCACTTGCTGCAAGTCATTATGAAGCTCTGGGCTTCCACATAACTGCTTAGAGCACAGACTCTAAATCTGTAGGGAATTTCCAAACCTTTTATTCATTGTTTAATCTGCCCCCATTTTGTGGGGGTGGAGCGCTTGCCTTCAGCACACATCAGTACACAGTCAAGTCCTTGGATAGGTACCTGTAAAACCGCAGGCTGTGACAAATCTTTGCACATGCTTAGGCAAGGTGCTGACTTCCCTTGCCGTTGTTTTTCTGTGCATCACTGTCTGGCAGACTGCATGTGGGTCTGAGGTATTGACAGAAATTTTGAGTGTAGACACCAGAACAAGCAGGTCGAATGCTGTGGAGTTTTGAGAGTCTTGGTTTCCATTGTTCTGCAGGAGGCTTGATGGCTACCAAAGGAACACTGGTAGCCAGAGTCCACACTTGAAAAATTATTTGATTTGCAACTAGGAATTGACCCCAGATCCTGAAGTGCTCACTTAAGGGATGAGAGAATGAAGAGGATGAGGTGCTGGATGGGGGGTGATGTTTCAGGCTACCTGTGAGGAACAGCTTCCTCTCGTGCAAAAGCACCACAAGGAAACAGATTGTGAGTCCCGTGCGTGGGGCTCTGTGGCTGAAGAGCTGGGTGAGAATGCTGTTTCTAAGCCGCTAGCTGCTGGAAGCGAGGCCTGGAAGCTAGCCCGCGGGCCTTGGCATCTCTGTGCTAAAGAGCTCCTCACTGTTTGATCCATCTGAGGCTGGATTTCAAGCAGACATCAGGTAAACATTAAAACAAGCCCTGGAATAACTGTAGAAGTGCAGCTTCCCCATATCTGCAGACCTGAAAGCATTGCCTCCGTGGGGTTTGGAGGCCTGGTTGAGTCAGCAGTACAGCATGCAGCTTGAGAGATGGATCTGTGTCTGCCTGGTTCTGCTCTGGCCTTTCTTCTTTTGGTTTTTATTGGTTATCACAGCCTCGCCTGTTTCTATGTAATGAAGGAATGGCTCCTGGAGAATCTTCTGGCATCTTAGCAGTTGTCAGGGAGCTCTGGATTGCCTCAGAAACTGAGAGGAAAATCAAGTGGGAAGGTGAAGGAGCTTAACATGTTCACATTCCTGGGAGAGATTGAAAGTGATGCAAAACCCATGTAGTTCCCATCCCCTCTGGGGGTTGTTTGCCAAAGGCCGTTATGCAGAAACTTGTAATACCACTTTTTGTGTTGAATCGGATGTTAAGAGGATGTCTCTTCATAGCTCTCCTTGCAAGACTAGTTACTATTAAAGAACTTAAAAGAAGCTCCTCCCTGCTCTTCTCCCCTTCAGTGGGTCTGTCCCCCAGCTCGTTGTTCCAGATTTCCCAGTGCCCTTAGATGCTGGAACATAGCTGGAAGTTTTCTCTGCCTTTAACTGAAAATATGCAATTCATGTTCTGTTTCTGTAAAATCAAAACAAAAGAAAAAAAAAAAAAGAGCAAGGGATGGAGCCTGAGGAAACAACGGAAGCGTGCGGTTGAGGTGTCTAGGAGGAGCCTGGGGAGGAGAAAGAGAAAACCAGTGTACTTTGGAATGTGTCGTGTCCTGCTGTGTGGTGGGATTGCTGCAAGGAGCAAGTGAAATAGATTCTGCTCGATTCGGTGTGCCGAGGGTGAGAGCACAGCGGGTTGCACGGGGGGTGCTGGCTGTGAGTGGAGCTGAAGATGCCTTGTCAGGTGGTGGGAACTGCCAGCGAGGTTCGTGTGAACTCCACTGGCTGTGGCACGAGTCTCCCATCAAGATGGGGTTTACCAGTTGTTGTTGTTGTGCCCACTTAGAGGTGGCCTCTGGTGTGTGGGTTTGGGGGAGGTGTGGGTTTTGTTTCCACTTAGAAACCACTTTGTGGATTTTTTTTTTCTGGATCATTAAATAACTGAATCAGGGGTTGGTTTTGTCTCCTGTAGTATAAAGTCACCTACCCACTTCTTTCTTCCCCTCCTGTGAGTTTAGACAGACTCTGAATGAGATGAGGTTATTGAAGTAATGTTATTTATTGACTAACAAAGTACTAAAGTCCATGGCAGGGTGGTGAACAAAGCGGAGCTGTACTTTGACATTTATTGGATTAGGCTCTAAAGACTTGCTGCCCTCTAGCAAGTCCATCAGCTCGTGTCTGTGTACCTCACTGCTCTGTATTTGACAGAAGGATGGACTGAGAGATTCCCAGACCCCTTCTTGCTAATGGGGAAAGAGCTTCATTAATTTCAGAAATTAGTTTGAATGCTTGGTAAAGAAAAAAAGAAATTAATAAAATACAGGCTTCTCTTTAAGTTGCCAAGTGGAAGCGTGTTTTTCTTGTTTGCAGTATCCACATGGAGCCTGCACTTTCACCAGCTCAGCTTCTGTCTAACAGCAGGGTGCTGGGGAGCAAGGCCCACTCGAAAAGAGATTGTGCTTTTGATTCTGCTCAGGACCCTCGCTGTGGGGAATTAAAATGTTGCCAGCTGTGCAAATCCTGATGGAAACCTTTGCCCAGCCTTAGGTCTGGGATGGTGGCTTCCTAAGCTTTCAGAAATGCCTGGATGATGATTTTCAAGACAACAGCAGTAAGGTTACTGCACGCGTGTTCTTATCAGCAGCTCATTTCTAGGAGTGCTTATTGGAAGTGAAGTGCAAATTGCAAACTAAGACAATTTGGTGCTCCCTATCTCAACTGTTTGCCATGGAAGGCACTTAAATATGGATCAATTATTAATCTTAAAAAGCAGGATCTGACCCTGAGGACAAGGCAGATAGATCAGATCTGAGATGTTCCAAGGAGCCATGTACACTGCTTTAAACTGCAGTGAGTTGGGCATCTACACTTATTTAAATCCCCAGTGTGAATTTTTTGAAGCAATCCAAGTTGTAAGAGATCCTTGCAGCACCTGTCGTTCTCTCTTGGGTGCTTGGAGCTGGTATTCCCCACTGCTCTGCCTTTCACTGGGGGTCGTTTCATTATTGCCGTGTCCTTCTATTATCTGTAGTTTTGAAGTCTGTTGTGACTGGCTTCTGCTTTGTGTAAAGCCTTCGGAAAAGTCAAACGTTCAGATGTAGATTTGTGGAGTATTTGCACAGCGTTATGAGGAGGGAGCTGTGGTGTAGTTCAAGATAATAGCTTGACTTCCCTTTGCAGAACTGAAATGCTAGATTGTCCTGTCTCTGCAGCTTTCATTGAAGGGGTTTGTGTCCTCTTCCCTTGCTGGGAGATCTGGCTGTCTTGTATTGGGAAATGTAGTGGTTGCTGGTGTTAAACCAGTGCTCTGGATCTATTCCGTGCATCTGAAAGGTTTCCATTTACCCTGATGGGCTTTTCATAGTGTTCCAGTTTGAGGGTAGATAGATCAATTTCTGCCCTAGAACTTTTTGTCTTAGTAATGATACATGTGGTAGAAACCCACAATAAATGTGCTGAAAGTGGCAGGAATAAGGCTGGTGAAAATACCAAGGAGATCTACTTCTCCCTGTTCCTTCTCTGAGGCTTTTTTTTTTTCGTGATCTATAGTGTGAAACTTCTAGTTTCAAAGTACTTCTGAGCTCAGCTACTGGATGAGATTTAGAGCCTTGCTTAATTAGTGCCCTTTGCTCTTCTAATAAAAATTTCCAATTCTCTTGTGCCAGTAAGAAATGCAAATGTTCTGGAGAAGCAAGAGCCTGCTGTGTGCTGTGTTTCCATTGTCATTTCAGATCGGCCTGGGGACAAGTACTGATTATGCAACTGAGAGGGGTTTGGGCAACTGGGGGTAAATAGGAAAACAGCAGGATTACAAACATCTCTCTCCCCTGTATGTAGAAGCTGTTTCATGTAGAAGCAGGTTTCATTTTGTGAAGTCAATGCTGAAGTCATATGACACAGTCAAGAGGAGCCCGAAGTACGTTATTTGGGTTTAATAACGTCTCCTTACTCGCATGAGGAAAGCTCAGTTACATCATTCGACAGAAATGCCGGGCTCTCCTGCATCTGCAGCTCTTGTTCAAGCCGTAAGGGGTGGGTGAGGAAAAGCTGACAAACGTGAGGTGTCCTTTTCAAGTGGGATGATGGTGTTCTGGGTGTAAGGTGAATGCATGGTAACTCTGGCCTCCTCTTTATTGCTTTTTCTGGGCTCCCCCATCTATTTTTAACGGAACCATTTGCCAGACAGCTGTATCTTGTGCCAGTTTGTTCTGTGTGAGCTCTGTCCCTTGGAAAAAGAATGCTGTATCACACCCTAAGGTGTGGGCTTACCCCCTTGTTCCATAGGACTGAAACAGACTGCTTCCAGTTCGCAGCTGCCTTGGATGTCAAGTAACGTGCCTGGACGTGCAAGTTATCTCCCGTGGAATTGCCCGCTGCATGGAGCCACATTCTTTCTGCCATGAGCAGCAGGTCATAGCGAACCGCAGTGGAGTTTAAAGGCAAATCCCAAGTCTCAGATTCAAATGCTTTAAAGTTGGTTTGGGGTTTTCTGTTGGTTTTGGGTGGCTTTTTTTGGTTTGATTTTTTTTTTTCATTTTCTTTTCCTCCCATTTGATCTTTTATCCTATTGATCTGCTTCCCGATCAAACTGTTCAGGTTGATGTGATGACTGAGCTGTTTGGGTTTTTCATGTTTCATCCACAGTATCAGTGTATCTGTTCTGTAAGGATAATGGAGCTCCTTGGAGTTCTGGTGGGTGCCACACGATACCTCCCTGAACACAAAAGGGTCTCTCAGGGTTAAGCTTTAAATCTGCCAGTGATATAAAAATGGCTTGAGGATTGTTAATGGTGTACACAGCTTTTTTGTCTGTAAGTGATACCTATCCTGCCTCTAGGGCTTTCAGCCTGGTTTTCTAAGAGGTATGGAACCTCTCACAATAATACTTGGGTAGGGCTTTTAACCTGAGCCAGCAGGTGAAATCTTGTTTGTGTGGTCTGAACAGATACAGTTGCTCTCTTTGGGCTATTTTGTGACTGTTGTCAATGAGCAGGGCTGTTCTCAGAGGCCGCAGTGTTTCCTGGCATAACAGAGATGAAACATTTTCAGAGAAGGTAACTGATATTTTTCATCACCCAATCTTCACAAATTTTCCAGGGAAGCCAAATGAGCTTCTTTCATTTACCTTAATAGGGAGCCTGGGCCCTGAATCTTGTTCTGAGATACCAGTTTGAGTCCTGCTTTATTTTTAAGGATTAACTGTGTGCTTTTCTGGTGGCTGACTAGCATTTATGGGAACATTCAGCTTGCTGGTTTGGGGACAGGGGCTGGGCTTCGTTTCTTCTTATTTTAAGCAGCATAGGTAAGCCCAAGAGAAGAGGGGGAGGAGAGGGAAGTCTGAAGACCTGTACAGAAGCTCTGAGAAGTGGGACAGAGTGAAAGAACATCTTTTGCATGAAAACAGAAGACATTTAGAGATCAGCCGAGTTGTAATAGCTTCACTTTTAGATCAGAAAAAAAGAGTAAAGAATGTGAATTTGTCATTACTCAAGATAATAAAATATTCATTGAGCCACATTCTCACCCCAGGTAAAGTACTGCAGCTCCTCTGCCTCCACTGAGGTGAACTGGTATGTACCAGCGTGAACATCCGTGCCCATTAAGTCTTCCTCGCTCTCATGGGTATGTTCTTTGTATAATGAGTCAGTGATTAAACTTCCTACAAAGGAAATGACCTCTCAAACCCTAAAACAAAGAGGTGAGAGAGTCTGGCAAAATAACTGCCAACCAGCTCAACTTTCTGAGCAGGAAATGGATAGATCTTGTCTCAATGTTAAAACACTTTAATCTGTCCTATGAACTGTGGCTTCCTGGATTAATCCCAGGGTTAAACTCCAAGTGTGCATGCACCAGAAGCTGGGCGTTGTGGCTAGTGGCTGTAACACCGTGGTGAGGAGGAGTTGTTACCCAGGTGACCAACACAGACAGATAACTTGCCTGCTGCGAGGCAGCGCCTGGCAAATGTAGAAGCACTTGCTCGGAGTATGCAGTGGGGTAGCTCCAGAAATGCTGTTGAGGGCAGTCTGGGCTTTTTCAGTGGACACAGCTGATAGTACTCCTGAGATGCCTTCAGATGTCTAGGTTTGCTTCTCTCCTAAAGTTCTCAATAAAAATCTTCAATCTCCTCTTGTTCACTGTAAATCCGGGGCCGCTGCAGTGAAAGCAAATACACCTCAAGTACCTTGTTTTCCTCCTCCTTGACATGCCCAGTGCTCGTTCAGCAGGCTGCCGTGCCATTTATATTCTACTCATGTAGAACACTGAAGATGTAGTGGCGGTAATAATTTATTTTTACCAGATCAATGTGAGTGGAAAGAAGCAGTTTCAGTTTCATCACAACATCCCCAGGGGAGCTGCAGCGAGAGGCTCACCTCGAGCATTCGGATGGTGTGTGGTGCCAAGGAGGAGTTATGAATGCTTACCTTTTATCTGGTGTGGTAGAAGGTACAGCTTACGTGTGGGAGCAAGTGATTCTATGGGCTGAAGAGTTGTGGCTGGCCTCTGAAAAGTGTCAGAATCACAACTGTGCCTCAGTAAAGGATCTGGTGAAAAGTATCTACGGGATGGGAAAGCTCAGAATGAGCCTTGGCAAGTCACCTCTGTGTATGTAAATATGTGCTTGGTGTTCATTTAAGGATGAACTTAAAGGAAAAAAGCACATATATGGGGATGCACAAAATAAATACACGGAAATGGAGCAATTGGTTTTGTTCAGTCTAGAGCAGAATATTTGCTTGTATCTCTTAACTCATTGTGTATGTGTCAGCGAGGAAGGGATCCAGCTGCAGAGGCAGATGACAGCGTGTACAAGGATGTATATGGGGGGACAGGGAGTATCTCTGATAACCTGTTACCTTCCTCCCCTTTCAATCCAGTCAGTGTGTGAAATCTGGCCAAGGTTTATAATTTGGGTTTTGGTGACTCTAGCTGTGCTTTCTAAAAAGCATATTCTTTGCCAAATGAATTTCACCCTCTGATATGCCCAACGTTATTTCAGAGCCACAGGCTACCCTTTGAGATATTCCTACCTAAATGTGGAAACAAGTGATTTTAGTGGTACTGAACCTCTACCAGAGTAATTCTGTTAAGCACCGCTGTCCCATAGATGAAGCTGCCATGTGTTTGGCTCTGTATATGGGTGTTACTTCACTGACATTCTCCCTCTCAGCAGAGGAGATTTTTGATTTAGTGACTGCAGAAGGTGGGGCTTGGTGAAAAGACAATCGTAGAGAGGAAACAACTTCCCAAAAGCTGAACGAGCGATGAAAGACGAGGAGAGAGATCATTTCATACTGGCAGATGCTCACTCAGGGACATCTCTCTGTCATTTTTTGGTACAAATGTCTCAAGCCCCCCCTGTTTCTATTCACTGTAAATTAATAGTGATGCCTCATTGCCCTCTGTCTTTTAAAATAATGTCAAACTGGATCTGTGCTTTCACAACAAAACATGTTAGGGCAATGTTTCAGAGCTCAACTTGTAATTACAAACTGAAGGAGACTCCCAAAGATTCAAACAGTTACCAGCACAAGGTAGGATCCCAGGTTTCTGTCTCGTGTGATTGCTGCTCGAGAGTGAGCCTGTGCCCTCCTCTCTCTCGGGAAGGGATCCGTCTCAGAGCTTTGGAAAGGTGAGTCTTCTGTAGCCAGCGGGCAGGGGATGGGTAAGAAAAGGGAAGGAGTATGCCAGGCAGTGATGAGAGAGACAGCATGGAGACAGGCACATGTAAGAGGAGAAAAGCACTTTGAAGGGTAAGAGACAGCACTGAATGAACAAGCCAACATCCCAGCAGGTAGTTCTCAGAGCTGTCCTTTGGGAATATCGCCGATACAGTCACTTGTTTTGTGGAAAGATTGAGTGAAAGCTATGTGTGTACACTACATGTATGTGTATCTGGATATGTCTGTGTGTATATATGTAATTAAACTCGGCATGAGTAGTTTGGCTTCTGGAGAAGCTGCTGCTGGCAAGAGCATAGTTTTCTATGATTATAGAAAATACTGGGGTGAGGGGAAGAGTTGGTGCCTTCTGTTTACGTGAGGAGCTATCTGGGTATAAGCAACTGCTGAGGTCAGTCCGTTGCATGTCACCTAGTTATGTTCCTGTAGTAAATACTGTATAATAAGCAGCTAAACCAACTTCCACCAATTATAAAAAAATGTTTTCTCCAGGTTTGCGACACGCGAGAGACCCTGGGGAGATGCACTGACTGCCAGTAACCGCCCTGCTCCTGCCAGGGGCCATCGCATCCCTTCCGTCAAGGCTGAGCTCGCTGGTTCTTTCTCCACACTGATCCTAGAAATTCTCTTCTTCAATGCATGGAATATGTGTCAGCAGGATCGAACCAGGGCAGAGTCCTGAATGTGGAATTCCAGAGAAGGCACTTGCTGTGACTGCCAAAGTAAGCCAGAAACACCCTGAAATTCTTGACTTTTCTCAGATGCTTTTACTACTCGACTGAATCTGTCTGCAGATATCGGAGATACTTTGACCTGGAGCAAGCACTGTTGCTAGGCTGCTCTGAAAGCTTGAGATGGCTCTGACTTCTCCAAAATCTGCAGCAGGGGATTTGACACAAAGAGAAGACTTAACACTCCAGGATGGAAACAGTTTCCGTTTCCTCTCTGCAAACATCATCACAATAGGTAAGTGAAAGGTGACAATCCTTTCATGTAATAGTTTGGTATTGAAAATACTTTATTTTTTCTCCCAGATTACTTTTGTTGTATTAAGGTTTCATATGGGGCTTCTAGTTCACCTTGAATTTGTGTGAGGGAATTGTGCTTGTATTCCTCAGTCCCTTTCTTCCCCTGTGTGGTTGGTATGATGACGAGTTTGGATGAAGTGTATCAAAAAGAAAAAAAAATACACTGCACAGCTTTGCTAGAACAAGTGATTGGCTGCTGAATTCCTCCTAAGAAGGCAGTGAGGTATGCTGAATCTTTCTGTGAGACACAAGATTATTTTTCTTGTCAAAGCAATTCATACTAATAGGAAAGAAACAGTGGTAGCTCTGAAACTTAGCATTAGCCTTTTGTGGGTGATTCTTCTGCGGTTGCCTGTCAACTCTCTTTGGCTTTCAACCAGGCTCCTTTATTCAGCAGCACCAAGTGCTCCTAAATACTTGATTCTTGAAACTTCACCAGGCATATTCCAGAGGGAATGCTAAATGCTGGGAAAACCGGGAGGAATCAGTGCAGCAGAATGCAGCTATGAAGGCCATAGGAGCAGAAAAAACCCTCAACCTCTTTCCCAAAGCAAAACATTTGGGCCACATACTTAAAAAATGTAAATTAGTAGGAGAGGACGAGACTGTCAAAACTGACTGCAACTTTTTTCCTTGATTTTTTTTTTCAAGTGCTTCTGGAAAATCTTTCTTGAAGTTGATGAGAGCAGGATTTATACTGCCTCAGGTTGTGGCTCTGTGCCATGAAGTTGTCTGGGTTGAGCTGAGATAGAGAGCTCAAAGAATAACTATTGTTAGTTATTGCTCTTTTCTGAGTGACAGCTTGTACAGGGGAAAATGAGCTCTTCGCTTTGGAAGGTCTGGAGATTACAGACGTGATTTTGCACATCAGGTGTTGACTGGAGATTGGGTAGGAGGAGGGGAATTGTGTAACTGATGTCTGTGGCAGATGCATTTGTGCTACAGGAGAGATCTGAAGAAGGAGGAGCTGGTTTGTTGCATTTAAAGTAAAAAAAAAAAAGTTGATTTAGCACAAGATTTTAATCTGAACTTCATGTATTCGACACAGGACTCATTTGCTTGAAATACATTCTCATTGAGTGCCTACAGTCATGAAGCAGATGACACTAAAAATTTCGGCTGCGCTGTCACAGGAATTCATTTCATTTCATTATTTTAGCCCAATTTCCAGTGACTGTGAGATCAGTTGAGCTTTCTGCTGGCTTACAGCTTGAGCCGATACATAGAATTTTTACTAGCATTAATAGGGCTAAAAATATTTGCATTGTAGTTGTATTAAAAATAGCTTCTCAGTGCAAATATAAGCCCCAATTAACTGTCATTACACTACTTCTTATCTTTATCTTATCATACATCTCGTGATACAGTTTTTTCCTAGTACAGGCAGCCATTATGTTTGGTCATCATCTGAATGTGCTTTTTGGGTTTGCTGTATGCAATATATAAATATTATATACAAGTAAATATTCTGTATGTATTCCTGAGTTTACGCAGGTAAGTAGAGCAGCTCTCACACGTGAATTCCTCCAATGCCTGCATTTTTGTGTTATCAAAATAACTGTAAAGCGTATTCTTACCTGAAAGGTAATCTAAAGGATTTTTTTTTTGATACTTTCAAGTCTTTTGAGCCTCTGTTAGTGTCCTGTTTGCTCTGTTGCTGCTTAGATAAATGCCCAAGCAGTTGACTAAACGAAGCTTGCGTTGGGTGTCATGATCCCTAGCAATGGAATGAAGCGTGTGCTGAAGTGCTTTGATAAACAGGGACCTTTCTTAAGAGGTATTATTGTTGGCTGATGAATCTCTTGGATACTGAAGGCCTGTAGTGGGGTCTCCAGCATTCCACTGTCCTCTCCTGCCTTTGCACAGCCCCTGAGCTCTCCTCTCCTTAACTCTGCCAGCTGTTCGATTCCTCTCTTGAGGTTCCTCAGCCTCTGAAGATACACTTGGACACGTGCTGTGGGGACAGCTGTCCCTGTACTGCTATTGGAGTGTGTCAGTAGGAAAAGAGAAATATTTACAGAAAAGGTTTCCTGCCTCTCACCTGCAGATCGCACCGACAACGAGAAGGTTTGGT
>JANHFX010024610.1:0-67655 GCA_027560015.1 Chloroceryle amazona | reverse complement strand
TAGGAAAAGAGAAATATTTACAGAAAAGGTTTCCTGCCTCTCACCTGCAGATCGCACCGACAACGAGAAGGTTTGGTGTTTTTAGCCCATTCTCCTAAACTGTTTTGCAAGGGGTCTGAAAAAGACAAGTGCAGAAATGTAAAGTAGGGGTATTGTATAATCTGTGCGTGTTCTGGCACTGCAGAAGGTGGTATGTTCCAGTTCCTGCTGTATCAGAAAAACTGACTTTTAGGGAGCTACTTCTTATTTGTAGGATGAATTGTGATTTGTTTCATGGTGGACAAGAATTGTCCATTATATACTTCCATGCATAAAGCTCTGTCAGTGTGCAGAGGTAGGACAAAGTGCATAGAAATGGCAGAAACAGCTGGAGGGAGAGAAAGTCTTCATTGTGCCTGGGCAGCACTTCCAGCATTCCAAGGCAAGTGGGTCTGAACCTAAACAAAAGCTGGTCTGCAGCTCAGGAATCCCTCTGCGGACTTGTTCAGAACACCCACTTGAGCGGGTTCTTCACTCCGGAATTAACTCCTTCTATGACTCAGTTTAAATGCTGGAGCACAGTGACAGCTCTGGCCTTATTTTGCCTTTGTAGTAAGTGCAAAGCAATCTGCACGGAGCGATCACAAAGCTGCTGTCTGTTGTCTTCAGCAGACTACGCTTTCAAATAGGGCACTTCAGCTTCAGCCAGCCCATGGGGTCAAGTGCATCACTTCAGCTTTCTCATCTGGGTGAATGTATCTGCAAGAAAATTCAGGAAAGGATGGAACAGGAGAGTGAAGTCACCACTGCAGTTAAACAAATGCTCTTCAATTGATCATTCTGTCCCATAGTGTCATAGCTACCTACAATCTACTTCTGTACCCCACTTATTAATCTTAGAGAGCTTGAAACTCTTCGCATTCTTCTGCAGTTTTCTGAATTGTTTCATCAGCTGAGACTCAGAGTTTTCAAAACTTGTTGCTTTCTTTGGAATAAAACCTTTGCTTTTCTGTGTAGGCTGTATATGAATGAGGAATAAGATCGCTATGTGAAAAGGAAATCTGAGTGGAATGCAATTAACTTTTACATAATTTTGCTGTATGATATGATTCAACATTATTACAGCAGCATTGGGAAAGCTCAGAATCAAGGAGGTATATGGCAAATTCAGTAATCCTCTATTTTTCAGATATGTTCTGGCAAGTCTGGACTCAACTTTCCCTTGTAATCTGATGAAAGAGCGTTGTGCACAGACATGCAAAATCCTGTTTGCTTAGATATATAGTACATCAGATTAGCCTGGGGAAGTATTTAAGATGGCCTTCAGCATGTGGCTCCAATATGCTGCCTGTCTACACAAGCAGGGCTTCTGTCGTGGCAGAGGGGTTGGGCTAGGTGATCTTTAAAAGGTCCCTTCCAAACCAAACTGTTCTGTGACACAAGTTTAGCTGAAGAACAGACACAAGTGAGATGATGGGAATTGGCATCAGGCCTCAGAAAGTCACGTGAATTAAAGGGAGATATCTGTGGAACTGCCCATCAGCTACAAATCAAATGTGAACTGGGATCGTGGTTCTACTGGTTCTGAGTGTGTTAGTGAGTGTCTGAAGAAAGGGTGCTGCTTTGGGGTGGGTTGGTTATGCAGTTTGAATCAAATCTGAAAAAAAAATGCAGTTTATCCCAAGTGTTTAAAGTTAAACATGTCATTCCCCTTGATTTGCTACTACACAGACAGTGGATGCTACAAAATTGTGACACCAGATCTCGATGGTTTTGCCTAGTCTCAACTTAAAGAATTATATTTTCAACACCTTTTTTCCTTCCAGCTGCAAAAGGTATCTGAAGAGAAACCTGCTGCCTGTTAAAGCACAGACATTCCCACTGAAATTTCTTGGAAATCAGGAGCATAAATACTGTTGAATTTGACACATTTGTTAGGATAAATGCAGGGAAGGTTCTGAAACTGTCAGAAATCGCAATGGGAACTGCAAAGGTACTTAAGACGGGTCTGATTTGTTGGTCACTCTCCATTGTCAGCAGGAATATTGGAGCTGGGCCTCACCTTTCTTTGCTGTTACTGAAGTTATGCAACTATAATGAAAAGGGAAGAGTTACTTGGATACTCAATTTGTAGTAGCTCTGTTTTCTCTGTAGAACTTAGCTAGTGAAAACAAGAGAGAAGGTACTGGCTGAACTTTGCTGCAGAATGAGTGCGTTCTGTACGGGGGGGATAAAAGCAGGGTAGGGACTACCCAGGTAGACACAGCCATAAACTTTAAAGTTTGGGAAGAAAAGTAACAAACGGTAGGCTTGATGGATTCACTCTTTGTAATAAGCAGAAATTCAACTGAGACTGCCTTTTGTCGAGGTGCTAGAGACTATTACATTATGCCAAGACAACTGAGAGCTCTAGAGGATCTGTGAGCAAGTTCTGTTGCCCTTACAGAGCTACCCAGCCTTGGTGACTGACCAAGCCTTTAGATTTAGACTGAGTAATACACTATCAATATCATAGTTTGGGCTGATCCGAGCTACTGCTGTGATGCTGATGGATCTTTTTTGTGTCATTTGTGGAAGAAGTGGAATTATTTTGTTGAGGTAAAGCCTGAGGCATACCATGTTTTTGATGTGTTGGTGTTAGCAGCTTTTATGGTTGAACATGGCTTGGAAACTACATCACCTGTATGTTGCCTTCCATTTCTTCTTCCACCTCCATCAAAATCTACCCCCTCAAGTTTTCTTGCTTTATCTGTTGCTGCCTGTTAAGATTTTAGATGCAGTGGGAAACGGGACACTTCCAGCAGAATAAATAGTGCTGTTTGCACACACATTCCAGTCTGGGATAAGGATATTGCCAATACGAGGGTCAGTCTGTCTCGCTATTGCCATCTACTGGCTGACTGGACAAATGCTCAGTGACAGCAGCAGCACAAACGTAGCTCAGGAGACGAGACTTTGGAACAAGTTGTAGTATTTCTGTATCTTCCACTGTCATTAAGCGATTCTTGTGACAGTGACGAGAAAACACGATGCACAAATGTGGCTCTTCTGTCATATATGACCAGTGCTATGCAGGCTCCTGTGAAAGAGCAATTACAGAAGACAGCACTGCATGTGCTGGGATTTATAGAGGCTCCAAACGCACGCTTCATCCTTCCAGAATGCAGATTTGGAAGGTTACACGCTGCTCCAGAGCCAGTTCTGTCAGAGTCCTGTTATTCCTGGAGCTCTTGGACCTGGCATCACTTGATGGTTATTACTCAGGGCAGCTACTACTGTGTTCCCTCCAAACTGCTGCTAGTTGCAAGGCAGAGTAGAAGTTCTTGATAGGTGTGAGTATCTGGTAGCAGGGAAGCTACATTTCTTTACAGATTGATTCTTAGGAACTAGTGAAATGAGTAAAAAGAATGCTCAGTCTGATGGTTAGAATAAGTGCAGTGTGTTTCGAGGTAGTAAAGCAAGTTCTGGATTGCCTGAACCAGTGCTGGAATAATCAAAAATGAAGTCTTTATAATGCTACGAAGGGAAAAATATGTTCCTTTCATTCAGTTGGATGGGCTCCTGGCCTGTGTGTTTGTCAAAGATGGGAGGGGGGATCCAGTATTCTCTAACAAAGTTCTGCGATATTGGCATTATCTGTGGGAAGTTTTTCAGATCCAGCCATTAGCTGTGAATAAGTCTGTCAATCAAAGCAGCTCAGAAGGATGCTGTGCTCGTAAGCACTGTAAGCAAGAGCTGAGTCTCTCCCTCATACATTTCCTCAAGAGTAAATTTTTTTATATCTGCTGATAGTTCTGGTGAACTTAATCCCCCCGAGTCACTGAGCACAGGTACAGCCAGGTGGGTCCAGCATGGGCTGTCTGGCTTTGGTTTGCGTTTGGTAAATGGCTTTTTAAAATCCAAGGCATCCCTGCCAGGGTGATGCCGTGAAACCTGCCCGGCTGTAGGTACTGCTCACCTCCCAAAGCATTTAAATGCTCTTCAGCTACGCGGAGTTCTCTTTTCATCTTGGTTCACATCAGAACCTTATCTGTCAGTTCGATCTGAGGTTAAATACTTCATCAGAGAGAGGAATGCTTTGTTTCTTGAGAGAACAAATAACATCAGTTGTCTTCTGAAGCACATCGCCGTGGTTTTCTACAGTAATGAACTGAGGAACTGCTGTATGCATGGCTGCTGCGATCTTCTAGGCAGATCCAGGCTTCTTCAGCTGCATCACGGGCTGTATAGTAACAAAATTATCATACTCTACTACTGAACTCATGATGGCAGAGATACAAACCATGAGCTAAACCCGTGTAGCCACGGCGAAGGGAAGCTGTTCTGTAATAGACCTTTTATGCTGAAAGCGCTCGGCACAAAATAGGCGGGAGCCATGAATGGTAGCAGAGAAGAGTGAATAAGATTATTTGTTGCAATGTTTTAAGGTTTTGTTATTTTCCTCCGTGTGAGGCAGACTCCTTAGCTAATGATCAGAATGCATCTCAGGGGTCGTGCTCGCAGTGGTGGAGAACCATATGGCTTCGTGGAATTCTTGGGATTCAGTCCTATCAAGCCAAAACCATCGTCAGTGGTTAATCTTTGTGAGGAAGATACCCTTCTGAGCTGGTGTAGATGCTGTTGCTGAGAGAAACTAACGTTACTTCTAATGTTGAGAGGAGTTCTACTAGCAAATGTGTTCCTTATTTTCTTCTTTTTTATCTCCTCTAATTGCTGGAAGAGTGCCTGAATAGTGTTCTCTTAAATGAGAGAGAACAGTATGGTAAGAGCCTTTGCTCACCAAGGATCTGAATATATTAGAATTTGTTCTGGCATTTTACTGCATTTTATATGATGTCATCATGTCAATCTGTCTGGGCACTTTTTCCTTGTATTAAAAACTTTTAAAATTATTTGGGTGTTAAGTACTGCATTGCACTGCACTGTAGAATTGTGAAGCAGTAAGATGGGTACAAATCAGGTCTTTAATACTTCATTTTGGCCATTTCCATAATGATTTGATTAGAACAGCTCTCTGAACAATACTCATTTAACCATGTCTAGAGCTAGCACTCCAAACTTTGATGGAGAAATGAGACCCACTCTTTAAACCACTCAGAAGGTATAGTTTGCTTTTTATTTTTCAGATATGGAGCATGGAGCTCTAATCAGTGGATGAAATAATTTAATCCAATACTCTACCACTTGCCAGAACCACTGGTATTTCTCTGAAGAAATCGTATTTTTCCCTCTCTGAAATGCTAAAGTTCCAGAAAATTGTCTCAGTAAAGACAACAAACGATTCTGCACCCATGTACAGACCACCCTGATCCCATTAGCTCCGGTGCACCTCTCGCTGAACCAGAAGGGCAGTGTTGGTTCCTAGCACACCAGCAGGATTTGTGATCAGATCTAAGGAAGAAGAATCTTCAGGTGTGTGTCTCAGTGAATGTTACACGTGCAGATCTTGGAATGCACAAGACCATTAGAGAAAGTGGGAGGAAAACGGTTCCAAGCAAGTGTGCAAAGTGTGGTTCAGCACAAGGCAAACCTTGGTGATGGTGGCAGTGGAGGAGCTGGGTTGCTGTCGTGATCAAGCTTAAAAGTCAAGAAATGGAGCTTGCTAGAAGTTCAGAGTGGTCATTTGTAAGAAGCAGTGGCTTTCAGAGCCATGACTGCAGAACAGGGTTTGTTCTTCTCATTTATTAGAATAACAAAATAGATCTACAACAAAGTACTGTTTGAAGGAGGGGTGGGGAAAGGTTGGTTTGTGCATAATCCAGCATCTTGTCCTCCAGAGGAAAACGATTAGTTAGGAAAATCTAATTCTTTGGACTTGTTTTTCTCATGTAGCTCTAGGTAAAAATTTGCATCAGAGGAGTTCTGCCGTGGGCAGGGACTAAAAAGTCAAAACTGTGAAGAGATGCAAATATCTCCAGAGCATACAGTACTGCCAGGAAAACACTGAACCTGTGAAAACCTCTGCAGTCCTGCTTGATTCCACTGAGCTGGCCATGGGGGGGTGTCACTAAACTGCGTTTCTCTGTTAGAACAGGTGATGGAGAAAAGCGGAGCGAGATGCTCCTTTCTTACACGGCTGTAAACTGACAGCAAAGGAACAAACACGATTCGGTTCTGCCTTGAAAAGCCCAGTGTTTGGGATGAAGGTGGTGTCTGCAGGTGCAGCCACGGTTTCTATTTCTAGAGGCAGTGAATTTGCTTTCTTTGCAAGTCTCTTTGTTCGGTTACTTTGGAATAAGCAGGGTTAGAAGTTTTAAATACCTGAAGAAGCAGCATTAGTTGGTGGAGAATAAACCTCTGTAGTGATCTCTTGAAGTTTTAGAAGCCGTTAGTGACTGGAGGTCACAGTAAACTTAAAATTCTTAGGATTTGTGATCCTTCATCGCCCTGGCGTAATTGAAAAGGGACACCTCACATGGCTGTGAGAAATCATGGCTGTGGCAGTGTCTGGCTGTAGCTCCTTGTTAAGCAGTGGAAGAGAAAAGCAGCGGAAATCTTAAAAGAAGGAACATGAGCATTAAACAGCTGTCATAAAGAATTCCCTGTTGCCCTAGAGGAACAACATTTCAGTGTCAACTGACACTAGAGATACCAGGAAGGAAATGTCAGTCAATGAAGAGTTAATTGTTCCAGCAAAAAGTAGTTTAGATAAAATCCTACCTCTTTTCTCTCCCCCGCTTCCTCGGTGTTGTGTACAGTAAAGGAGCTTGTACCATCGGAAAATTGACAGTGATTCCTCAGTGACTGAGCTAATAAATGGGATGAAATTTAAACTGCCTTCTCACACGAACAGAAAGAGGCACTTGCAGAAGAGGGAGCAAGACGGAGGGAAAATGCTGAGTATTTTTACATTTTAACATAGGCAATTAAAAACGTAGATTATTTCTGCAAGACAATGGATTTAGGAAGCCCATCGCAGAAGCACAGTAGGTGGATTTATTCTTTTTACCATATACACTAGAATTTTTAGCTAGAGGATAAATGGTACTTGTGCTTATGGGCACAGTTGCTTTTCAGTAGCACTTTGATGATACCACATTACTCTTCCTTTTTTTCCCTCACTTGTTCAGGGATATTTATTTAGCTGTTTGACCCTGTTTGTTGAGAGAATAATTTTTTTTAGACCTTATCAGCACACTGTCATTCCAAAAGCTCTTTTATGTCTAAGCAGGCATGTTTTATTAATTATGGCCATAGTATCTAGAGAAGTAAAAAGACTGTTAAGTAAATGAGAATCCATTCCACTTACTGTAAGTAAAATATGCACTGCTTGAGGGGAATGGTAACGCTAAAGATAGAGCAATTCCTAATTCTCTGACAAATCTGTTTAGTTCAGAGCAGGTTCATCAGCTACAGACATTGCAATTAAGCGTACCTTGCAAACTTTAACCTGATGGAGAAAATGAAGGTTGGCTTTCAAATGAGAGGGACTACACCACAATGCAGCGTGCAAACCTCTGCACAGCATTTCTTAATGTCACTGCTCTCTGGAAGGGTGGTGTGTGCTGACTGCCACAGGCGTCCTCTCGGGGGTTAGACGCTACTTTTGCTCCTGTGGGTTCTGCTGATGGGGTTTGATTGTGCAGTGACTCTGACCTGGCTCAGTTAAGGCGTTAGCGTGTTTAGATCTCGGGTTGGTTCTCCAGTGCTGGGGCTCTGCATGTGCCTGTGTCAGTCGTGTGGTTTGTGACAAAGCATAATTGTGGGGAGTGTGATGTTACCTGCGTCTTTGTTCTGCTGGAGGACAAAGCTATTGCATCTGCAGTGATGGTTCAATCGCTTTGGCCATCCTGTGCGATGAGCCACTTTGAGTAGGTAATTAGTCAAGTAAATGACCGACCGGTAAATTACAGCTAACAGGTGGAATGTCTCTGTTAACAACACCTGCAGGGATTCAGGGGCTGAGGAGCCAGCTCTGCAGAAAATGTTAAATGGGGAGTTGGTTCTGAGCTCTGGTGAACGGCCACTGAACAGTCTCGCAGGGTGAAGTGCCACCTTCTTGCATTTTCTGTGTGCGCAAAACCAGTGACCTCAGGGATATTCTTCCAGCGGAGCAGTTCTATTCTTGTATCTTCCTTCTCTCTGTGGGCTTTATATAACCCTCTCTACTCTTCTAGCATGTGTTTGCCACAGTCTATCGAGATGCTTACGCTTAATCCTCTGCTTGAGCCTCCAGCAGTGCTTGGTTAGGTGGTGTGGGTCTGGAGGGTGGGAGGTGCAAGGAAAGATGGTGAGGGGACTGGGCTTGCTTGAAGAGGAGAAACCAGGGAGGGGTGGTTTTCTGTACTTAATGTGAGGGTGGAACCTGCCTCTCAGAGTGGATGAAGAAAGAAAAGTTGCTCTTTTTGTTATAATGTTGGTAGAGGAATCAGTGTGCTAGCTGATGGTCAGATCCCTTTAGTAATGCATCAGAGACCGCCTAAAGCACTTCCAGCTAACAGGGATACTTTGACTCCTTTGCTACAAAGTGTAATCAGACAAGAAAGACATCCAAGGATGAACCTACCTCCCCTTGCCTTCTCTTCGTGACCCCAGGACGCTTCCTTCATCCTTTGATCTGAGGCAACTTTTGGCCATTTCAGATTGACTCACTTTGGTGTAACCAGCTGTGATTGGTGTTGCAGGAACACTCCTCGGTTGCCTGTGTGGCGGTACGGCCTCGTGCAGCATGGTAATGCCCCTTTTCTCCTTTCCAAAGGTATTGTTTGGAAATACAGTTTGCAGATGTGTTATTAATGCAGATTGCTTTTCCCTGAAGCAGCAGTAACATCTCTGCACAACAAGCTGTGAATTATTTGCACGTGTGTTTAGAAATTGGCCTGGCAATGAACTACTCGGAGTAACGAAGGGCATGATTTGAGTGGGTGTAGCTGTGTGGCTGCTGTTTGATCAGGTGAATATTGTCAAGGGCTGTCGCTTGTCTTTATCTCATTTTCTAGCACTCTAAGCTTATTATGAGCTTTGAAACTTCCTCGAGCAGCCCTTCTTCAACTTTTGTTTTATTTACAGGCTTTGCATTTTCAAATCAAATCGGTTCTCTTGAACCAGAACATGGGTTTTGTTAGTAGGAATTAACTGCCAAGGTTCTTCTGGTGAAAATTACCAATTCGCTTTCAACCTTCTGTCCCAGTTCAGGCTGGTGGAAGGTACTGAAGACCTTTGATACCTGTGTGCTCCTAGCAAGCTTCTCCCTTTGGGGTTTCATTCTTTCCCTGCATTTCTGGGGAAGCTTTCATGCCGTGCCCCTGCAGTTCAGCTATTCATGTTCATAAGAGGTTAGTTCTAACCCTTTTAAAAATAAAACCCAGCTGGGGTCAAACCTGATAGTGAAGCTTTGATGCTTGCTGCTGGAGCACATGATTCAAAGTTGAGTCCCCCACAGCTCTCTCCCCTCAGAGGAGTCTCTTCATTTATTCATACATTATTTAGCTGGTGATTTGAGTAAGAGATGCATGGGGGGGGCATTTATAATTTAGTACTAAGAATGAACAAGCCATGTCCTGTGGGCAGTGAGGACAGACTAAATTCTCTGGGTTGTTGAGGGGAGAAAGAGTAGGGGCTTTTACATGCATCTGGGCCACTGTTCACCTTGAAGTGAGCTGGGCTTTTAGCAACAAATCCTGGGAATTTCTCAGGGCTGTGCCTGAGAGGTCAGAGCAAACAGAGCAGATAGGAGATCACAAGAGCAGCGAAGCTGCTGCTTGCTGGCTGGTTTTTGGTGCTCAGACTGCCTAATAAAATAGGACTGTGCTTTACTAGGAAATAGCTAAAAGGGGTGACAGTAATTTAGCCAAAATAGGCAGAAATATGTAGAGACTTAACTTGCAGCAAGTCGCTGTGTTAAGCTATGAATTAACAGCATCTCTGATGTTTAGAGGACAGCCCGTAGGATGTGCCAAGGCCTAAACTCCTGTCTGCTGAACCCTCTTATTAGCTCTGCTGGATTTTGGTGCAGCTTTATGTAGATTTTTCTGTCTCCACTCGGGACATACTTGAAAAGTGCATCTTCCGTTAACTTCCAGACTCAAAGCAGGTCCAGAAGGATTTTATAGTAAACATCTAAACAAGAGATGGGCAGAGTAACTTGCATAACATCACTTTGGAAATTTCACCAAATGTGAAATGTTTTGTAAAATTGAGTCTATTTTTGGTTTGTTTGTTTGTTTTTCACATCAGAATAAAAATGAAGTATTACAGAATGTTCAAATAAACTGATTTCTTCAGTTTGGGAATAAAATCTGCAGATTTTTTGGTTATTTTGGAACATGTTATTTAGGGTTATATATATTATATACTACCATGTAATATATACTATATAATATTACACATGCTATATATACTCTATATATTTAGCAGTAATTAGTATATATTGCTTAGTAGATAGTACCATTTCATGTGCTTCTTAAATCAGTATCTATTTTGATGAAACAAAACATCTTGGTTCAAAATAAAAGTATTATTTTGAGCACTTTCCTTTGTAAGAATCATGAAATAAAACTGTCCCAGCTCTGGAACATTCTCTGCTGCAACACTGTCCACTGATGTTCCTGATAGCTGAAAGAAGTGGTATGAAGTGATCTAAGCAATACAGTTGCTGTAAGACATGAATTGAGGCTTATAAAAGGAGCAGAATAAATATGGTTGCTAAAAAAAAAAAAAAAGGAATTTTGGAACAAAAATTCCCAGCCCCATATGTTTTAAATCTGTCTGTACTAGTCTGCATTTGTCTCGTGGCTGAGTCTCTGGTTCCTTTCAGGAGGTAAACCAAAGGAAGACTTTGGCACACTTACTGGTTCTTGGAAAGGAATTTGAGTTTCATTCCTCAGTGTCTTCCTTTTCTAACTTAAAGCCCATCTGTGCAAGACCAACATCCTGAGTCAAGATTTTGCAAGACAGGTCTATTTCTGCTTCTGATATTTCTGTGCAGAGCAAATGGCACTCACATGCATCCACCAACTAACTGCAGCAGCTTCTGTTAGGAGCGTTTGCCTTTTAAAGACTGAAGAAGGACACAAGACATTCCCTGAGCGGGGCATCACCGGCTACCTGAGGATCAAAAAAACCCCAAACCAGTTGCAGGGAGCAAAGGGAACAGGGAATTGCAGTCCTGGCAGTGCCTTTGGCAGCACAGCGGGAGTGACCTGTAAAAGGGAATGGTCTGTGACTGTAGGCAGGCTGGTGTGGAAGATGTCATGGAGCTGCTTCTGGATGACAGGGCAAATGAATGCAATTAGCTTATATAATAAAATGGACCTGGTGTTTTGTGGTAAGTCTCTGACTGACAGCTGGGAACGGGGAGAAATAGGGAGGATGAACTCACTTTCTGGTGTGAAACGGCTTAAGACTTTAGCTGTGTAACACAGGTTAAATTCCACATCTCTCTGCATCTTGCAGAGAAACCTAATTTTTTTTAAATCTCCACAGGCTTCTCAGAAACAGAAGATGCTAATTTTAGAAATGTGGCAGCTCGTCTTCTTCCCCACCCCCTTCCATTTGCTGCCAGAATGCTTAACAATTCAGTAAACAAGCTGTAGAAAAAAAGGGGAATAACCTCAAGAGCTGAGGGTGCTGGCCTCTTGTCAGTGGTATTTTTGGGGAAGGGCTTGGCCTCCCCCCTGCCCCCTGGGTCTCGAGTTTGAAACCAATTTAAAAATAGAAGAGTAACAGTTGAACTGACAGTAAAAAGTATTTAAAGGTGTAGTAATCAGGGCCAGCAGTCTCCTTTCACTGACCTGATTAATTCTGCACCAGTACCCAGGATAGTCTAAATTAAAGCATTGCATAAGAAGAGTGCTTGAAATAAAGAAACAAGCCCTAAATTTTCAAGTAGGACTTGGATATTTTATTTTGTGTGTTCATCTCTACACTGGAAATTGCACCCTTCTCCCCATACTACTGCTTAGGGAGTTGTTATATATTACAAAATGCAAAGCCCACTGGAATAACTTCTGTTTTGAAATGCCTTTTTCCTGTGCAAAAAGGTGTGTTGCTTCAGCTTAATAAGTACCCACAGGCGAAAGGACTGCGGTTCCTTGTCTGTAATTTCCACACTGGCTTCCTTGTGGAGCTTCATCTTTATCCTCCGCTTCGGTCTCGTGTGTGAAAACAAAGTTGGGAAAATACTCTTCCAAAATCAGATGTGTTAGTGCTGCAGCCAGCTGAATACGGGGCCTTACAGTGCCAACTGCTTTGGTCTCGTCCTGGTAGCAGGTAGAACAATCTAGAATTTTCACGATGAAAGTTTTTATTCAAGAACTTCCAGTGCAAAGTACCCAAAATTCCCTTTGGCTTACAAATGCCGGATGCTTCTGGAAGTCTGTTGATTGTAATTGCTCTTGGGGGCACGTGGAAGTTGTGTGTGCATCAGAAAGCTATAGGAAAACATGTAAACTCAGATGTTCATTGGTACTTCAGAGGATCTAGACCTACTCAGAATACACGTCTGGTTACTGTTTAGAAGATCTGCCATTCTTTTCAAGTAGGAGATGCGAGGCAGTGAAGTGTTCCTTACATTCAGAACACGTGGATAGTAAATTTGCTTAAATTCAACATGCATCATGATTTCAAACACCCTCGAGTGTCTGGAAAGTTTAACAAGGCGTGAATGCTTCATCTACTCGGTGCTTATACAGAGCAGTGCATTTATCTTTTTCAATTTATTTGGAATAATGGAGCAGAGAGCAACTCGGCTGCTTTTTATATATGCAATATATATATTGTTTTCTATTACTAATTAGTAAATGAGACCACTGACCACCTCACTATGCATTGTTCAGTCTGTCGTGGCTCAACTGCCCCCAAACCACCTCTGTTCAAAGATCCAGGTCACAGTTGTGACCAAATCAAGTGCAGGTTTTGGTGTTGGGAAGGGGATTAGCTCAGGACAGACTTCACTTCCTCATGCTACTTCCTATGCACGTTTTGTCACATATGTCACACGTGTCACATTCTGTCTGCTGTATTCTGAAAACTGAAAAGATTTAACTTGTCTCTTTGCTCCGTTCCTGTCTGTGAGGATCTTGTCCCCAGCACACAACAAAGATGTGGTTTTTGATGAAGCCCGTTACTATTTGTCTGTAAGGATGGTGTAGTTCTGTCAGCCATGGTTCTCCTCTGATTCTGGTGGGATTGCACCTTCTCACAGCTCTCCAGGGGTGCTGACATTCCCTTCTCAGAGCAAAGCCAGCTTTGCAGACAGCAGGCTGTAGGGTACAAGGATGTCACAAGCAGTAAGGTGAGGCAGCCCAGAGAAGGATGCTGTGAGCATGCTCCCTCCCACCACCAACAGCAGAGAAATGGAATAGAGCAATTGTGTTGGGCTGCATTCAAGCACGAATTTTAATGCATTTCTATTTTTAAGGGGAGAAAAAAGGATTATGTGGAGAAACAAAGGGATCAGAGGTAATTTAGTGTTAATCTCGCTGAGCTGTGTCTCTGTTGCAGGGATGCATCTGTAATAACCTGGCCCGCGCTGGGGCAGCTGAGATGACTCTGCTGTCCCTGTAGAAAAGACAGGGAGGTAGGAACAGCAGAGCTACCACGGAGGGAAATGATCCCCAGGTTAGCAGCTGAGTGAGGACTGGAGCCAGCTCTCCTGGTCGGTGCTGTGTGTACATCCCCCTGGTGCAGCACCGGACAGCGTGTGGCAGGTCGGCCCGCTCAGATACTCGGGCTGTTTGAATTTGAAATGAGGTCAGAGCAGCTTTCAGAAAGGTATCCAAGTGGACTTTATTCACTTGCTAAGGAAATCTTTGCAGTTTGCCTCAAGGCAAAGATGTCTGTTTGAATTTTGGGTGGGTTTTCTAATGTGTTCTAAAGAAAAAAATGTTGTTGTCAAGAGGGCACTAGTGATAACTCACAAGTATTGATGGTGGGAGTGTTCCTGACTGGTTAACTCCTGCTAGGGACTTCCTCCTTGTGGGTGAATAAAAATACTTTGCTTCTCTTTTTCCCCTAAAATATAGACATTAGGAATGCCACAGTGTGGGATCATACTTCAAACACAGCTCCTTCCTAGTATCCCTTAAAGATCTGCATTCCCTTGGCTGTCTGGTTCCTGAAGGCAGATAGATGTGTGCCTGAGAACTGTTTGTACAGACTTCATACATTCTGGAAACAGCTATGGCTGGAGGCGAGGCATCTGCAGAGCCACGCAGTCATTCTCAAAGGTGGGCTTTTACTGTTGAATAAGGGCTGGCTGTCATTTGTTAGATATTTCATGATACTCCAGCGAGAGCAATTGTAGGGGAAGATGTAACGCAGATTTTGACTCTTCAATTATAAAACTTGAAGGGACAAAGAGGAGCAGCTAGCCAAGAGATCTTCATAGTTTGCTTTTAATGATCTTAGTAAGTAGCATCCATCCCAGCAGCAAAGGGCATGGGCCTTGTATCTGTCTGTCTGCAGCTGTGGTATTTTATCTTCTGCAGGCAACAGAAACTACTTAGCAAAGTGATTTTGCTTAAGCAAGGTGGCCCGGGTGACAGTTTTATGGTTTATGTTGCTGAAGTTGTAGGACTATGGAGTAATCTTCTCATCGGAGTGGTTGAGACCTTAGCAGTTGTAGTTCAGTGTGGTAGGTAGTTCAGCTTTAGTTCCAAAGGCTGAGACCCCAGAGTCTACTTGAAGCTCTTTCCCTTCTTTCTTTATGGCCTTTCCCCCTTGGTTAGACCCAAGTATCATCCAGCCTTGCTTAATACAGATCTTCTTGAAAGAATGTGAGTTCCCTGAAAACCTCGAATGGCCGAGATGATTTAGGCTCTTTGAAGAAAACATGCCAAGAAAGTGTTTAAGTTCTTCCAGCCTCTAAATCAGAAAAGGAGCAGAGACTAAAATAATACAGGGTTGTGGATGTTGTTTATTCAGATGTGCTATGGTGAAAAAATCAGGTTAAACCAGCCCTGTCAAAGTAACTTTCTTGGTGTTCTCTTTCCTTTTAGCCTTCAACAGAAATTTTACTCGTTGGACTTTGAAATACAGAATTAAAATACATTTTAAAGAGCAGTAAGCCCACCATAGCTACTGTTGAAAGAAGGGAGCTTTGCTGTCAGTACCTGTTATGGAGAGATTGTGCGTTCAGTTAGTAATTCGTTTTCTTGCCTGGAAACAGTGGCTCTTTGCTAACCTGCAGAATACTGCACCACTGAACTGCATTCCTCCCTGAACTCCGCGTTGTGGATGGTTACAGCAGAATGCCAATTACTAGTGTGATGCTAAGCTAGAGGATATTTTTGTCTCTATTTTGTAAACCTCCTTTACTCGTGGGATTCCTATGCTGCTGGCTCCTCACATGGAAAATCTCCCTCCCCTGCCTCAGCACCTGATCTCTCCGTGCCGATGCTGCCTTGTCTTTGCTTTGTGTGTTTCGTATTCCTCACCCGGTTGCCGTTGCCAGCCCAGCAGCGGGGTCCTGCGAAGCTGCTGGAGACCGAATGCTTGCTGGGGCAGTATCACTTTGCTGGTGAAATTGTTTGATAAGCCAACGTTGTAATAGTGACCTAAAGCTAAATTTGAAAGCTGCCTTGTGACCTGCAGTAAACAGCGTAGGTTTTGGAAAGCTTCGTTTTGACAGCAGCAGGTATAATGGAGAAGATGCACTTGCAGTAGGGATTGTTAAGAACAGGGGGGCAAACTGTGTTCTGAGATCAGCAGAATGAGGAGATAAATCCTGTCATAAAGCCCCGTCTCATTATGAGTCTAGAGTGCTAAAAGCCCATCAGTAATAGAGATACTGGAGCTCCAGAGCAGCTTCAAGTGGATGCTTGCAGCTTAGAGAGAGAAAAAAGAATGATGAGTGGCTTGTAAAATACCAAGTGGAGCCCCTGTAGCCAGGGTGGTGGTACAAAGTACTGGTGCTCCACTGAAAACCTGGTGGTACAAATCAAAGACACTCAGTCTGCTTTGGGTCTAGGCTGGTGGAACTGGAGAAGAGAATTTGCCCCGTCGTGCCCAGCGCAGGCTGCGCAGCCATGGTTCCCTGAGGCCACTATCAATTGGACGCTGCGGCTGCGAAAGAGAAAGATGGATTTGTTTACTGTGAGGAAGTGGGACTGAGGAGAGGAGATCCATATTCAATTTCCTGCTCACTCAATTCTAAATGAATCATTTAGAACTTGTAGCAGAGCCCGTTCTCAGAAAATCCTGTTGGCTTCTGGAATCTTTGGGCAGGAGGTGTTGTCTTTGCAGGCCTCCGTTATTCCATTTATAAAATCAGAATTGTGAAATGTTGCTAAGACTTTGAAGCTTTTGATGCTTGATGAAACTTTTACAGGCCACATTAGATCTGGGTGTAGCAGAGCTCTACATTTGTCGATTAAACCTTAACTTGAAACTTTTCAACTCTTCATATGGTCAAAGAATGATGATTTTGTTCCGTGTCTAGTCACCTGCTGCTAGCTCCTGTGTTAAAGTACATTGGTAACTATGGGAACAAAAACTTAAGAACAGACACCCACATGTGTTGAAGTTGATTTATAAAAGGTCTTGAAGTGATGCCATGAATTGTGAGATACGGAACTATCTGGCATGGAGTCTGATGGCTTTCAAGAAGGGCTGAGTATTCCACTTTCATAAATTATTTAGAATGTCCTTGGCCTTGTGGATGTTACATTCTCCACTTTGTCTTAACTGCGGCATAATATTGTTGTGCAGCATTTCCCAGTTGCTTTATTTTGTCCTCAGAATGGGTAACACTCATCCCCTGGGCTGGCCAATAACATCTGCTACTTCTAAGAGGAAATAGGGCTTAGAACACGTTAATATGTGGCTCCAGAACCTGAGGAGGATTGTGTAGGTGAATATACAGTCAAATTAGAATATAACCTTATGGTGTGTAGCACTGTCACAAGCCGAAGCCTTGGGGGTTAGCTGAAGCTTAGGCCATTGATGCTGTTGCTCCCCAAGTGCTTGGTTCCCTTCCTACTTGGCCAGGCAGGCTGGTGGCCGGAGCTGAAGTGCTGTGGCCGCTCAGTAGAGCTCTGTGCTAGTGGATTGTGTGTGTCCTCTGTGCATTTGGGATCTGCAGTTGCCAGTGAGTCACAACCATGTGTTGCAGTTGCATCCGAATGAATGCTGCTGTATTTTAGAGATGAGTAGCGGTGCCTCGGTGCTGAGCTTTTCAGCCTGAGCTGCAGAGAAGCACGGCCAGCTCCCTGTCACCCACCTAGCCTTAGCTGTTTAACTGGAGGTGTTGCCCACTCAGCAGCATTACCTTGGGCTGGCTCTGCAGACCTGGGGAAGGAGGAAGTGAGAGAATTCTTGTCCCCTTTTAGTCCCTTCTTAGGACTTAAATCTTTGTGATGCGACAGCAGCAGCCCGCAAGTCTCTCTGCTGCTCTGGTCAGTAGAAGCAGGTAGCTGGGAACAGAGGCTGAAGGAATCAGGGCTTGCCACGCTTTGTGTGACGGGGAACTGACAGTGGCATGGATCTGTTCCATCCTTGCATTGTGCTCTCCAAACTGGAGTGCCAGCGACCTTTCCCTGTCACACGGGGATTCAAAACCCGTGAAAGCCAGATAAAAATTTGTCATTGACTTCAAGAGTCAGGGGATTGGTTTCTCAAACAGAAATCTCCTGTGTTTGAGAACATGTTACTCAGAGTGAGAGCATCTTTTAGCTGTAAAATGCTTTGGTCTCTCTGAGAGCACAATCTGTGCTTTCTTTACTTCAAAAACATGTGCACGTATTGTGAATGCAGTCAAGTCTTTCTCTGATGCTTGTTCTGTGACCCTGTTTTAGCTGCATAGCAAAAAACTCCTAGAGAAATAAAACATTTGATTTATAAAATTGGCTTGATACAGGAACTAGATACTGATTCTGACTGTAGAGCAGTCTCAGCTGGGAAGCAGTCTCAGCCGGGAGTCAATGTTGCTTCTTTTTAAAAGAAAAAGTAAGTGCTGGAAAAGCAACAAAACTGATCAAAGTTTAAGTGGCTAATCAGTGAATTAGCTGATCAGTCTTAGCGGTTATCTTTAAGTTTTCTCTGTCTCTTGGTAGAGTTCTGAAGAATAGATGCTGTTGAAGGGCGATTTGTCTCGGGGCGCTGCACTGAGCCTGGCTGTGCGCGGAATCCTCCTGTCCTGCTGCTCCCCAGCCCTGTTGTCTTAGAGACGTTTCTCAGCACTTGCCCTGCTTCTCCCTTGGGAGGCGAGACAGTGATGTGTTGGTAACCTGTTCTTGCCTTCAGGAGATAAGAACAGTGGCACAGAAATGCTGGTCACTTGTAGGATAAACCTGGAACCTTCTATTAGGTGATTGCATGACGTAGTTGTCACTGTTAAGAGAAGGGGCTCGTTGCTCCCGTGACTCCACAGGCAGGAACTATTCCTGGTTGGCACTTTGAAGCAGCACCATCATATAAAGGTGCTGAGATTCTTCTCCAGAATGTAGGTCTGCATCTGCTGCTTTGCGTGCTGTGTGTTGGGACACAGCGTACAGTAGTGTGTGCAGTTGGGTAGCCATTTTCCATTAATTCCACAATAATATTTCCTTGCAAATTAAAAAGGAGCCTTTGCCAAGAGGAGGAATCGGACAGGAGTCCAAAGAGAGCAGCTTACCTATTTTTAACAGTAACCATGGACTTGTTTATCCACTTAAGCTTGAGCATGGGAGGATACCTTAACAATATGTAGGATGCTGTATGGACAAAGGGGAGGCATTAAAATGAAAAAGAAATTATCTTCCCTCTTCAGTGAAGTAGTACCCCATTGATCTTTGTTGCCTACTGAATGAAATACATCCCAGAGGGACTAAGTGAATTATCTTTTCTGCTTATTTCCTACCATCCACGAGTTTTTCCTTCAGTCCTTTTTCAAAGGAGTGCAGCAAAATACATCCTTATAATCCTGTCTGAGAGTGGGGAAACAAAGAGTTAATAAACGATTATCCCAGGTGGCTGAACACTGGAGTTGCAGTGAAAGGCTGGTAACATTCATTGAGCTCCTGTGCTGGTTTCTACCTGTCAGCAGCTCCTGGTATACTACTATACAGGGAATAAAAATGAGCTTGCTCAGACCAGAAGCAGCAAGCATCCTTAGGAACCTTCTGATGCTACGTTAAGGACCAATGTGCAGTGTTATTTTCTCATTATTTAGAAGAGTCTCTTGAAATATCAGTGATGTACGCATGGGCTTTGCTGATTCCTCTGGTGTTTTGTTCACTTGATTCTCTTACTGGAATATGGATGATGCAAGCAGCATTAAATGCCTCAGCCCAGATGAAGGTAAGGGGAAATATTCTTTTAATGGCCTTTTTGAGGGAAATTAGTTTCACCGTGGAGAAAAGTATAGTTTACAGAGCTTTCTTGGACACTTGTTTTCTGTTATCAAACTTAAATGCTTAAAGCAAATATAGAGCAGTTGCTTAAGGCAGCCTTTGCTGTACCATACCTTTGCCTCCTGTTATACCAAACCTTAAATAATACATGCATCTAATGGCTGCTTCTTGCTGCAGGAAGAGTGCAAAGAGGAGTGCACCAGGTATATTCATGTCCCTTTTCTGCTCGCTTAAGTAGCGAGCTGTCACCATAAAGAAAGGCTTGCTATTTTTAACCACAGACCTTCTGCTACCCACATTACAAGAGAGAAAAGATGCTCCAGTACTATTGTGAGTCAGGTTGATTGTCTGAATTCTTAAAAATATGTGATTTGCTGCTAATTAGACATAGGGGGGTTTATACCCAACAAACAGAATCAGTTCGGGTTGAACTTGTCCCTGGTGGAGTTAGAGCAGGATGAATTCAGTCCTCCTGAACTGCCTCAAGCTGCTAAAACTCTGCTGCAGTTTTCTGCAGTTTAAACTTGGAACCTGTACTGTCGTAAGACATCGTACTAATTCAAGACCAATGCTCAAGAGCCCAGTTCTGAGTTCTTAGAAAGCTTTATATTCAAATAGATTTCTTTGGTTAAAGCCCGGCGAGAGAAACCCTGACCTGTGAGCCACTAAGTGAATCCAGTGCCTAGCTGCTGGTCTCTGCACACACTCTATTTTATGCCTGGTGGGCATGTGGCTTTACAATAGTTATGCAACAAGTAAAGAAGTGTGAGTTCTGTGTGTTCAGAAAACCTGCCCTGTGTGCATTGGATGCTATTCTAACGCCTTTGTCTTTGGGAAGGCACATCAGTAGCCCTGACACCCTGAATTTTCAGCTACTTAGTCACACGTTGATGAATATCTTGCTGTAGCTTTTGAAGTTCCATTAAAGCTGGCTCATTAAAGTTCCCTTTTCTTTTGCAACATTGGCTGAAAGTGGAAAACTGCTTGTACCTAATTTGCTGTTTAGGTGTTGGAACCAAAGCTGGTATGCATTAACTCTGGTTTTGACTCCTCCAGCTCTTCATTACTAGCATACCAAAAGGAAGCTAGAGCAATGCTGTTCCCTCAGGGAGTGAGACAAGGTAGTGCAGAGGGGTATGGCTGTACCTGTGCTGTCGCTAATCACTGCAGCAAGTACTGTTCCAGTAACTGAAGAGGGATGTGACTGTGAAAATTAAAGCAAACTGACTTTTGGAAGAGTCTCATTATAGAACAGAGTTACAGTTTAGAAAAAAGAGGATGTCCGTAGAACATCGTGTAGAAAAAAACCTGCTGTAAATAGAAGTGGCCATTTCTTATTCTGCATTTTATGACCATTTTGGTAATGATGTTCTTCATTAATAAAAACAATATCAAATCCAAGAATACTTCTAGTCTGTGACAGGTTTAATGATTGTGAGAACTATGTAAATAACTCAGGGATCTGCTGAAAGAGGCACAGTCTGCATCAGGAGAATAGGAAACATTCACCAGTGCTCTCCTTTGAGATCTGCTAAGAATGAAGCAGAGATGATGAGATGTATTTAGGCATTGTCAATGTTTACTTAAAGAACAAAAAAATGAAGCATATCTTAAAGCTCGGCATAAGGCTTTATTTACCTGTGCCATATTGCTGGCATAGAGTCCAGAGATTTGGAAGCTTGGAAGCATTAATTCAACAAGATGCTAAATAGAGGGAGTGGTAAGAAGCTATTTCCTATGTACAGAAGTTTTTCTTGTCCCAAGGAATCGTAATAAGCTGTAAATCCCTAAGTTTGGAGTTCATTAAAATGGTACGGTTTGATTGAAGCCTTTTCATTTAGCATACTTTTACTGACTGCATTTTCTAAGGAAAGTGTTTCAGGACCAAAACCCAGAATATTTTGATTTTGAAGCTGTCCTGCTGGAACAGCCTGGCTATTCCTCATTTAATGATTGCTCTCTGACAGCTGCGGTACCATTACGGATTCATTTGTACTTTAAACAGACAAGGTCCCCGAGGAGGGTATGATGGAGCAGGAATTTTGTCTCCTAAAGTCTTTTTGAACTCTTACTACTAGGGTCAGCTTCCAGCTTCTGAAAACCGGTGTGAAAGAGAGGGGCTGTCCCCTGAAGATCCCCTGGAGATTGATCCACGTACCACTTATTCAGGATCGTTCCTTGTTAGCAGTTAGAAAGTACCGAGAGTGGGATTTCAGGCTGCTCACTAGCTCGGTGTTTCTGCCAGATGGTGTCGTTCTAGGCCAGCTAGTGGAAGCACCTTGGGAACAAATGGGGTAACTTAAAAGAGCAGGGGTTCCATGAGCTGAAGCTACAGGCAAGGCAGTTGAATGAAGCTTCTTTTTAAAGGGTGGCCACCTTCATGCTGTCATCTGTAGCATTAAAAGGAAGTGTGATTCCCCTCTCATGTAGGTGTCCAACAGTGGTGATGCAAGTGGAGCCTGTAATTCATTATATATGAAAGCCTCCAGTAGTCTCCATATGACGTAGTGTTCAAACATCCATAGTGAGAGGTGCTACCATGCTGGCTCTCAAGGCTGCAGTACTCCAGTGACTTGCCACTCTCACAGTTTAAGAGGCTGCCTAGAGGCTGATGACTCCTAGATGATCATATCAAAAATTATTTGATATACTGCTGAAAACCCGAAGTCAACAGTGCTTTTTGTGTTCAGACTGGTGGTCCTTGTGCTCTGGGGAGATGGAGAAGTAGGATTTTAGGAGATGGGCTTTTTAATCCCTCTGACAAACCAGTTAGAAACCAGCTTGAGCATGACTTACCTACTTACTCTGTGTATGGTTGAATACATCTCTGTAATCTCAATACTTACGATAAATGCATGTATTTTATTGTCAAATAAAAATGTGTGTTTCTTAACCTACATTTTCTCCCTTCCCGTGATTCAGCATGATTGCTTTACAGGGGATGGAAGTGGATTCCGCCTCCCCGGTCCGAGCAAGTCTGTGTTTGTGATGAACTGGACTTGGGTCATAAAACATCATTCTGTTGCCTCCGTTGGATTTGGATCCCTAACCTGGGAAGCACAAGTATTTATTATCTATTGTAAATCGGGGCGACCGTTTTAAAATGACAGGTTCTACATCATTTTAAAGGTTTACACCATCTTAATGGAAAGCAGAATCAGCTCCACACATCATAGTGACAAGCTGGCAATTGATTATCAATAGAGAGTCTGCAGTGTCGCTTATTGACACCGTAGTTACCCAGTCACTCGACTGCCTCTGTGGTGCCTCCTGCCATTCATCTCCCTGTACTTCATCCTGGCTGCTCACGTAGCTCACGCGAGGTGAAAGTACCTTTTGTGATGTTTCATGCTCTTTTCTGTTACTCTGCTTTACCCGGTGGACTGAGGTCGCGCACCGTTCCACAGTCACTTTCTGGTTAGTGCTGGGGCCTTCTCAAAAGGAATAGACTCCTGCTTCTGGTGTATACACCCCCCACTAACACACTCTGGTTACTCTGTGTAACCGGGGAAGGTTAAGAAGCTGAAGCTCCAGATCCAGATTTGACTGAACCAATTTGATGAAGATTAGGACCTGCGAGCTGTAGATGCAGAATTTCATTGCAATGCCTCCTGAGAACAGCATCGCACCTGGGGATGAGTCCCGTCTTGAGGCAAAGTGGTGCCATCATTCCTGGAAGAGCTGAACTCAATTCCCATCTCTAGTACTTAACATACCTGTGTGACTTTGGAAAAATCATTTAATACAGTCTGAGTTCGGATCCTTATCCTAAAATGGGGATATTGCTGTCAAATTATACCAAGGAGAAGAAAAGTCCATTTATGAAGGTTGTGCTTAATTGCTACAGTCATCAAGTTAATATACCATGGACTTCCTCTAAGATCAGCTCAAGTGTTGCAGAGTGACTGTATTACTGGAAAGTTCTCAGTGAAATTGTTTTCTGGCAGTGTTTTGGTTTGTAAGAGGGAGGACCAGCTTTGCTTTTATTGATTTAGCAGAAGGTTTAGATTAGTTAATAGTTAGATCTGGGAATAAAAATGTGACCAGAACTCAGCTGAAGAAGCTGATACATCCATTCACCTTTGCTCTTCTTGCCTGAGAGCAGTGGAGGGAGAGGAACAAGAAGTATCGTTCATCTGTTATCCAAAAGAAGGATCAGTGAACTAATTAGGAGTAAAAAAGCTTCTTTTTGTCTTCAGAAAACACTTCAGGCCCGATTTCCTACTGACTTGCACCTTGTGCTGTCAATTGTACTTGTAAAAATCAATTGAAAAATGTTTCTGAAGCTCAGTTCTCCCTTCGTGTCAGTGGAAGTCCTTATCAAATCCACTTCACTCAAGCAGAAGTGATGACATCGAGTGCCTCTGTGCTTTGGAATAGAGAGCTGAAATTTGCTGGAATGCAGCCTCTGCAACCCTTATGCAACTCTACCTGTTTGTTACCAGAGAAGTAGGGTATAGAGTAACAAAGTGAGCTTAAGGCTGTCAAACAGTGGGAAGAAGCGAGCACGGGTTATTCCTGAGCGTGGAGGGGTCGACGCAGTGCTTGTTTCATGAGGTCTCTTGGCAGCATCCGAGGAGTCAGTCTCAGGCTTTGTCCCTTTATGTTCTTCAGGCCTAACAGTAGAGGCTGGAACTTTGTCATGCCCTTGGGATGGGGAAGGAACACGCCTGGTTATTATAATCCATGGGAAGAAATCACAAGGGTGGGAGGTGGATACATTTCTTTACTGAAGTTCCCGGGCGCAGGACTTTCTGTCTCCTAGACTGTTAAACACAATCCATCTGCTTTGCCTCGCTGCAGACAGATTTCTGGGGTTTTTTTTGTATGAATGATTCTGATATTTTGGTTGCAGCAAAGGATGGACTAAACCAGCTGCACCTTCCCAGAGTCACCAGAGCAAGCATCTTGCAATTTCTTTGTGCGGCTGCAGCTCTGTGCTGCCCCGTAACCTGCCTGTGTTTCCAGGGGAGAGCATGATGACCTTCATCTCCATCATGGCTTTAAGCTTGCTGGCTTAATCCCACCGTTCTCTCTTAATTTACAACATGCCCTCAAAAGTCTGTCTCTTGGATGACAGAGATGCTGAGGAGAGCACTGAAAGAAATCTGATTATTTCTAGAGACAGCGCAGCTCCATTTCCTCCCTGTTTCGTCAAAGTTACATATGTTTGAAGACACAAAGAGTCCATTCTGTACTCTAGAATGTACGTGGCACAAAAGGAAGGGCTAGAAGAGTTTGAATCTTTTACAGGTAGAATATATTAAAATTCACCCCAATATGGAAGCAAAAATAATCAATTTGTGGCGATGCCTTTCAGCAGCAGATGTCTTCTCTGACTGTTTCAGGCTGTATTGTTTTCCTGTACCAGTTTTGCTTTGGATTCTTGAATATTTAGAGGTGTTTTCCTAGAAGGTGTTCAATCATATTGATGGATTTCTCCCCCTCTAACCTGCCTTAATCTCCCTTTCAGTGTTTATGACCCATGTCACTGAACAGATGGTAAAGTGCTGAAAGATCTTTACATGTAAAGAGTTTAAGATCTTACTTTAATTAAGTGTGTAGGGAAATTTTCTTATACAAGTCAGAGGTTGGAAACAAGGTGACCTCAGAGCAACATTTATAGTCTTAAAATCTTTATGCTGACATTTTTCTAGAATCAACAAAATTTCATTAGGACAGCTTAGCAAGGAAGAAAGTTTAAATGACTTTTAAATCCATTTTGCTGAAGTTATCTTGGAAATTGAATTTTCTTTGCCAAAACCAGCATCAGAATTGTCAGCAGAGTTCATTCGTAGGCTATTGTTAGTTGGTATTCTAATCATTGAAGGTGACAACTATAGAAATATCTCAAAGATGGTGCATGTTTTAAGTGGAAAAGAGTTAATAATATGGTTTCATTAATAATCCCACATAATTCTATAGTTTCATTAATAAAACATGGCACAAAAATCTTAATAGGCTTATTAAAGAAGTGGTTCTCCTTAACGTGAAACCTCCTCGAAAGCTCAAAACACAAAGCTTATTCTCACTTAGTTAAAATAATTGCTTTCCTTTTTTTTTCAGATGAGCTCAAGAGAGCTAAACATCATGGGAAGGGGCAGACCAATTGCTGTCCTTAGACTGGTGCTGTTGCAGCCAGTGGCTCCCAGTTCCACACATATTTCTTCACGTGAATAAAGTAATTTAAGGGATTCGGGGATCAGATCAGTTTAATGATGTGACTTTCTAAGCAGTTTTGGAAAGCCCCGGAAATATTTGTCTTTGTGGTTGCTGAGCTAAAGCAGCTGTCTCGGGGCTTACCCTCTGCGAGACCCAGTGCGGAAGGGATGCACCAGGACGTGCCGCGCTCCAGCCGCGGCCACTGCTCCCGGGGGGGAAATTCGTGCCCTAGTACAGTGATGCACACTGAAGACAGATGCATTTCAGACCGAGTAACTTGAGTATGCTCTGAGCCAGTGCAAAAATATTAAGCTTTGGAGCATGGTGGGTGAGAAACAGAAGCTTGTAAATAACCAGCCTTCCACTTGCCACGGGCAAGATGCGAGGCTTTAATCTTGAGTGTGGATTACTGCGCTTAGAGTTGCTGTCCAGATGGTCGAGCAGGCTGCAGTAGACTATAGCTCTGTCTGTGTCCATGCCAAAGGTCAGTGGAGTCGAGTTATGGTAGAATTAAGGAAAAGGCAGCTTATATACACTTGGGATAACACTGAGGCCCAGACGGTGCTCTCTTCTTTCTGAGCCCACAAATGGGCGATTGAAGGAGTGCAGGGCATTTGCTTGTAACTCCCCGTGTATCTGAATTTATGCCTTCTTTGGAAATTACCAAAATCAACTGAAAGTGATTGTTTTAGTGAATTCTTGAAATAACTAAAGCAGTTTTTAGTTGTCAGGCAAAAATAGAAAATCTAACAGATGTTGGCTGGGCTCCATCAGCACGTCCTCCCTGTATCCCTCTTTGTGGGGAGAGGTCAGACCAGAAACACAGGCAGCTGGTGCATGCAAGACATAGAGCAGTAAAAGAACGTGCAGCGCCGTGGAAGCCTAGAGGCAAATGGCTCCAGCAGAGGAGAAGCTGAGCTGACTGGGCTTTCTGTCTGGATCATTGTGGTTTAGACCTTTAGGAAAGAGAAGAAGCACAAACCACACATTTAGAGGTATGAGCATCATGACTTCGGTTCATCAAGTCAAGCTCTCTGTGTTCCTGCTGTTCCTGCTCATGCTGTATGTGTTGGGGTTTGAACCTTTACCATAATGCAGATCTGTTTCTAAACTGTCTTTAGTGATGTGCATTTCCACGAGACCTCTTTGCTTTCGTTATTTCCCTTAGAAACATCTCAGCATTTAGTAGTTCAGAAGGCAGGAACAGGGCTGCTAGCTCTGTGGAGGATCTTAGGCTGGAGTTTCTCAGATGTAGCTGTAACTGATTTCTGCAGGCTTTCCAGGGCTTTTTGACTGGTGTTCACAGCTGAAAGTGCAATGGGGAGGATAACTCCAAGTGGGCAGCTAAATGGCAGTGTGCCAGGTGACATTAAAAACTTTTCCTCCTTTTATCTCCTGTTGTGTTGTGGCTTGGCAAGACTTTTCTTTTTGTTCTACAGCCATTAGGAGCAAGAGTTCCCTGGAAGGGAAGTGGGAAATAGTGATGATCCCTGTATTAAAGTTAATACCAGTATCACCAATTGGTGCCTGTTTGCTTCTAAGTATTTTAGAACTGGCCTCTTGTGATGAGGTTAGTTTGTTAATCTGGGAAACTGGGTCTGTAGTATGTTCATGCAAGGATAAAGGAGAGCAGAGCTGTGAAGTTACAGGTCTAATCCTTGTGGATTTACAGGTCAATTACAGCGGCAGGTCTGTAATATTTAATGTCTCTGGCAATCGATGTATTGACCTTCGAAAATCGTTTTAGTAAGTACATCTGAAGTGTTTTCTGTGACATCTTCAGCTGGTAGTGAGCTGAAGTATATAGAAGGAGAGGTCAGAGTCTGGCCTGTGAATTGAAATTTCCTGCACTCACATTTTTAGTTTTGTCTTTTCTGCTTTGAGGGCTGCAGCTGTTTCCCTACGTATGAAATCATTTTTAACACTTTTGCCTCCCCTCCACAGCAAAGTGTGCAGGTTGGGAAGGGATCCATCCGTCCTGATGGGCTGCATTAATAATAAACCCCCTTGGCTCAGGAGCTGCCTCTTGCTCTCTTTTCTCCATCTTCCAAACCATACGTATGTCGTGCTCCTGTGCCTTCCGTGGGTGCTCTTTCTCTGTTGATGGAGTTGGGCTTTTCTGCTGCTCTCCAAGTGAATTTCTTCTTTTGTGAGAGTGGACCTTCTCACATTGTTCTTCAAGTGTTCTGAGCTCCACTTTTAGCTAAGGCACAGGCCAGCTTTAATCAAAGACTCAAACTCTGTTGGTTTTCCAGTCTCTTTGTGGCATGCAAAGCCTTTGTTGCACTCAGACAATGGTGAGTTTCCGAAGTACTATGGAAAGAAGTCTTTAATCTGCCTGTTGTGTCAGGTGAGCAAGATTTTTCTGAGGATGTCAAGTGAGGCAAGAATAGAAACCCATTTCAATAGGCTTATATCCTAAGTACTCAGCTCAGTAGCTTAAGAGTTGGGAGAGGGCTTATGTTGCATTTAACCCCTTGTTGTTTCCCCTTGCTTTCCCGCACTGTTACCTGGTATCCAGCATCAGCAGTAGACAGAGGAGCTTTTGGAAAGATTGGGGTGGTTTTTTTCTCTGTTTATGCGATCATCTTCTTAAGAAGCCTGAAGGATGGATTGATAGTGCCAGCTAAAAGGATTTAAATTAACCTTCTCTGGGTGGGCTTTGAATTACAAATGTAGCTTTAACTTGAACATCGAAACAGTTTTTCTTTCCTGGGGCTGTAAATCAGTGGCATTTCTCCGCACTGAGTAAAACCCAGACCCACATTCAGAGTCCTCCTCCTGCAGAATACTAATTCGGACCCATGAAACTAATCTCTTGAGCAGTGCTGCAACAGGAGCTTTGTTTCACTCTTTTTCTCCCTCCCCTTCGTCCCCAGGTTGATAACACATAAATGGTTAATGCACAATCTAGGATGTCCTTGCAGAATTAATCTTTGCATTTTAAAAGTGGTACAGGTTGCTGCCTGGCACACAGAGTGCCAGCTGCTGAGATTTTGTTGCATGGACAACCTGGAATACTGCAAGAGAAAAATAAAGAGCTAAACAACGACGGTACTTCTGGTTTATTGCAAAACTTTACCTTAACTCTGTCTCCTTATAACTGAGACCCTTACAGTTTAGTTGTAGCTCACAAGGGAGGAGATAAATCAATGTGATTGATTGAGCAGGTAACGAAGCTCACATTTTGCAGGTTTCATTCTGGCCCGTGCTAGATCTCACGGCATCTGAATAAATACCTGGTGGGTTCTTGCCTTCTGAGTAGCAGAGTAGCTTCTTTAGCGCAGACCCAGTTTGGTTTTCCTTTGGAATAAATCTGTGGCTAAAATCCGAGCCCAGCCTAATACAGGAACTCTGGGCATAGGTGGTAAAATAAACAATTTCTATTTGAGAGTGAATCATCTCCACAATTAACTATTCTGAGGCTTTCTCAAGCTGTGAAAGGAGGAGCAGGAAGCACCTAATGAATGTGTTTTTAAACGGGCAATTTGCGTTGAGCTCATCAAGCTAGAAGCACATTAGCTCCTTGTACAGATGGCAAGAGCAATTGTATATTGTACTTAAAACTTAATGCAGCCTAAGAGGTTGTGATAGCGTAGACGATAGATTTCTGTAGCTGGGGTGTAACGCATGTGCTTCAAACGGGCTGAGGTAGTGACTTAGTGCTTTTTAAAAATTAATCCTTACCTGCTTCATCTCGGCCACTTTTCAGGCACCCTCAGCGCTCCTGCTTTCTGTGGGTGGTGTTTGTTCTGCAGAGTGGAGCTGTCTGCCTTCTGTCCTAAGCAAGCATCTTCTATGGGGTTGTGTCAAAAGAAGGTGGCACTTTTTTTAAACCTCTTTTTTTTTTTTTTTCCTGTTCCTACAGTTGTAACGTGTCACCTAAATCTCTTGACTGGATAGGGCAGAACCACGGCTTTAGGATTAGTGCGTATGATGGATTTAGGATTTGAAGCAAACATGTGTTGCTGTGTTTGCATTGCAGCCAGTTTGTACTGCCTAGAGAGAAATGTGCTTTCTTTCATCAGGCGTGTCTGCTGAAATAGTGAGGAAAACCTCGGAGCAGAGATGAAGCTTGGTACAATAATATTTTGAAGAGCTGCATGAGAAGAAGATGCAATTGTTCTTTTTTTTTCAGACCTGGAAAGAGACTGAAGAGCTTAAGCACCTGGACAGATTCACAGTGAAAGGCAAGGGTGGCTCGGGAGGGCAGAGAGGGGAATGGATTTTACTGTTAACTGTGCACTTATTTACTGCAGTGGATATTGTCGGTTGGTTTTGAAGAGCAAGTGGAGCCATCAGCAAGAGCGGGACTTGCAAATCTGTTAGTAATCAAATGTATAGAAGGGGTACCTGAGGTAGGAGCTGCTGTCAGGAGGAGGAAGCGGCATGGAGAGCCAGCTGCTCTAAACTGGGATAGTGTCTGGTGGATGCAGCAGCCAGTAGAGTAGCGAAGGAAAAACTATCTCATCGGGAGGCCTTTCTGTCCAGAAATGGATTCACCTCCATGCCATCTTGCCTCCTGGCCCCGTCTGTGTCCATCACATGTCTTCTTTAAAATGTTGAACTGAAACCCACCCAATCCTCAAAAGTCGATGCTGCTGGGACTTCAACGTTCTGAGTCTGGACAGGGGAGGAGGGCTACATCTCCTGTGGAACTGCTCTGTAACAACCTGGAAAATACCACTGGAATTTGGAAATCACCAATTATCTTCTTTTTTTCCCCAATAATATTTTTATGCTATTACACTGAAAATGTGTGCTACAGAATCTTGATACCTGCTAAGGCCATCAGTGCTTGTATTCAATTCTGAAGCTGCTCTTTGTCTCAGATATGGATGCCTCAAAAACTCCCTTGCTTCAAAAGCAGTTCACAGTGGCCCGTTTGGCTGAAGAGTTTCTCTGGGTTGGTGGCAGCATCATAGCTTCTCCGAGATGGAAAATGGGCCATATTGGTAAGATACAGGCTGAATATCTGACACTTACTTGAACAAGATGGTATCATCTTGAAAGGTCTCATGTTTAAATCTTTAGTGACAACTTTGCCTAGCAGTAGTGTGGGGGAGTGGAAAAGAAGGAAGACCTTGAGCCACAGCCCTAGTCCTGTGTTACTTTGTGTGGTAGCTAGTGCAATTCTTTTGATCTTCAAGAACTCCTCCGGTATCATTTCGTTACCGATTTCTTTATGTTCTTCTGGAAAAGCAAGCACAGAGTTGTACGTTTGGACATGTGCAGACCTTTTGAAGTTTTCTGTTGCACAGACAGAATCCACCTCGCTCTCCATCCCCACAGATAGATTCGTGATCTGCCAGGGTTTGTGTACCTCTTAACTCTTTGGTTTTTCAGGCAATATTTGTAGCTTTCAGTCTTTGAAGGAGCATTTAGAAGAATATCTGTTGTCTTCTTCCATAGCAAGTCATGGACTCTTGGGAGATTTCTTTCTGAGTGCTGATACACAATGGTAAAATTCTTAGCTACCCGAGAAGGGTCCCTTTCTGCCTCATAGCAGCCTGTCTTTAAAATAGGTATTAAACCCAGCAAACCTAGTTGGAAATGGCTAGAGAAATGAAATGTTTCCTGTTCTGGTAAATGCATTTTAATAGCAGTCTTCTCAAGCCACTCAAGTCCAGTAAGGAAATCTGCAGTGGCCTTGACCAGAACCACCGCTTGCCTTGGCAGCACTTCCTTGTCCCACTTGTCTTTCAGCTCGGCCAGTCAGAGGTGTGTTTTGTTTAAGAAAGGTAGAGCTATAGACAGCCTAGAAAGCAATGGGAATTTCTGCAGTGGTCCAGAAATGCCATCCTGCTCTGCTTTCTGCTTTCCCTGGCTCCAGACAGCTGCTGGAGAGCCACCAGACTGACCTTGAATTAAGCACCCTAATTTCCACTGGATTACAGGCATCTCCTCTCCCATTAACATCTCATTAGGGGTTGTGCACTTGAAGGGTGGATTCAGTCTTGTGTTATCTCTTGTACACAGCAAACACCGTCCCAACCACTGCTGGCAGAATTATACAGAAATTTTCATTTCCAAAGATACTTCCAGATATATTTATTTTTTTTGCCAGTGCAAATAATAGTCGAGACTCCTGAAATACAGTGAGGCTTGAGTCAGGGAGGAGAGCAAATAAGAGGGAGAAAGTTCTTGCACTTGTAATATGGTGGTTGGTTTAAAAGGTGAGAAGGAGCTGCTCACAAGGCTGTAGAAAAGCAAAATGAAACAAATGAAGATTAATGAAGCTGGATGTGCTCTGTTTTTTAATTGGATCCCGGCACAATGATGTGAATCATCTCCTGGACCTGATCAGTGAACACAGAAAATACCTTTGGCTAGCTCTTGATCGTGGCACTCGCTGCATGACAGTCTCTCCTTTCTGGTGTTTGTGGGGTTTCCTTCTGGGTTGTTCAGGGTTGGTTGGTTGGTTTCTTTGCTTATTTGTTTGGAGGTTTTCTGTGTATGTGAGGTAAAATCCACCAAGTAAGAACAGTCCAGTTTTTATGTAAGAGAAAACTGAACCAGTGTCTCCCTCAGTGAGTTCTTGTAAGGGACTGTACTTTAGAAAGGTAGTAATAAATATAAAATAAATAAGCTTAAAGACTAAAAATAAATAAATAAGGATTTTTGCCTCCATTAGGAACCACAGGATGCTAAATTCTCCAAGTAACAGTGGGTTTAATGGCAATTCATTTGATGTGTGTGGCAAGCAGGAATTGCTACGAATTACTCCATTAGTGTGGGTGCCTGTGGAAGGAGCAAAACCAGGTTCCTGTAGCCAACAGTTAACGTTAAAGCTTCTGTGGCAAGGCCATTACTCGAGTGAATGTCTCTAGGGCCTTCCGACCAGCCTGGCCGTGGCCAAAGCTGTGCCACGTCACCCGGAGCACTGCTGGACCTGGCACCTGAGTCTTTCCACCAAGCTGGTCCCTGTATAAAAATACTCAATGACTCAGTCCTCCGAACTTCTTTTCACCCTCACATGCTAAAATGCTCCCACTCCTTCACACATCTACATCAAGCCCAGGAACTCCTAAAAGACAATAATGCTACTGAGCCGTAAGTAATTAATGAACAGAAGTTAGAACGTCTTAGAACTTCTTTCTAGCAATAAGGATTAAATTGGGCTTCTCTTTTTTTATTTTTTTTTCTTGTATCAGAACAAATTGTAGGGATTTATGATTTGTGTAGTTTTGTTATTTATTGTTAATTTAAGACTTTTTATAGTATGAAAAATCATGGAGTCTTTTCCCTGTGCCAGTCTGATGTCGCGTTGTAAGAACTCAGGAATGGAACCCAGTGTTCTGTGTTAGTTTCCTGCTCTGCCATGACATTGCTTTTTGCTGCAGTACAGGGATCCATCTTCTCTCTGGACTGTATTTTGTCCAGATGCAAATCTGGATACCTCAGTGTTAACAAGCGAGTTAGGGATATTGTCTGAATTTCCTTGTGCCTATCCTAGAAGCCGATACTTGAGAGCAGTTTGGAGTGTGCTCAGAATGTGAATATTGATAGCTCAGCTCAGCACCCCCCCAGAGCGTGCTGCTGGTAGTTCTGTTATACTCTGCTTATCAGTGTGCTTTTAATGTGCCTTGTGTTTCATCAGTCATGGGTATTGGGAAACAGTGGCTAAATGTTTATGAATTAGGATTAAATGGTAAAGTATGATTATATAGATCCACCAGGCATTTTAGGTCCCAGCCTTGTAACTGCTTCAACAGGGAGAGGTGCTTCTTCCAGTTTGCTCATTGGGATTGTTCTCATGCTGGGAGCAGCTTGTCTGGGTAAGTATTTGTAGAATTGAGCTTCTGAACTGAAGATGCTCATGAGAAAATTACAGGTCTTCCATAGCACCAGGTTCTGGGCTACAAACCCAACTTTGTTAGCCTTCCATATTTTTTCTGACTTGGTCATGAAGAGCTTTATTTAACTGATCTTTTGGATCCACCTTAATCCAGATCCAAGGGTTTACTCATAATATATGTTCTAGGACAGGGAAAAAGGTAGTGATAATTGTAGTGTCTGTGTGCCTTGCAGAGAACATTGTTCAGTGCAAGTATCTGCTCGGTATTGTTCTTTCAGCTTCTTCCCAAGCTTCTGTTTATGTTTTCTTCCTGGAAAGGTGATTTTAAAAGGAGCAAAGTCTGACTGATATCCCTTTCTTTCTCTCTTCAGTGGAAAGATGTATGAGTTCCATGCAAACTGGTACCCAGATGGTCAAACTCCGTGGCAGTTCCAAAGGGCTGGTCCGCTTCTATTACTTGGATGAGCACAAGTCCTGTATTCGCTGGAGACCCTCTCGGAAGAATGAGAAAGCCAAAAGTGAGTGTCAACCCCAGAACCTTTCTTCTGATTCCCCCCCAGGGCCTTGCCCTCTTGTAAACAAACAGTCAGGAAGGATTTGGCTCATTCACGGGTGATCAAGGAGAATGTTGTACTGGAATTCAAAGGGCAGTAAATGACTTTTTGATGAATAGTTGATGAAGAGTAAGTTGCTGTCATTAGCTATGCAGGTTGCAGTAATGTAGTAAATGAGTTGTAAGCAAAACCTGTGTGAAGTGGGACTTTGCAGTGTGAGGTTTGGGCTCTTTCTCTGAAGGATTTCTCTGAGATAAGTGCAGCCTGTCTGGCCTGGGGCATGCACGCAGCCGTTAATGAACTACATGCTTTTGTCTTTCTAGTTTCTATCGACTCTATTCAGGAGGTTTGCGAGGGGAAGCAATCGGAGATCTTTCAGCGCTATGCCGATGGCACTTTTGATCCCAACTGCTGCTTCAGCATCTACTATGGAGACCATATGGAATCTCTTGACCTGGTGTCTTCCAGCGGAGAGGAAGCACGCACCTGGATCACAGGGCTAAAATATCTGATGGCAGGAATCAGTGATGAAGACAGCCTCTCAAAACGCCAAAGGACCAGAGACCAATATCCTTCTACTGTCTGAGGGTGTTTCCCAGTGGTGCAGAGCTATGGACAGCACAGGGTCTCCTTTAAGTATTTATTTTGCTAAAAGTAAACACTAGGCTCAATGCTTCAAAGTGGTTCCCATTGTATTCCCTGTTTCCAGAGACACAGAGGAGGAATCCCTGAGGAAGATTGATCTGGGCAAGATCTGGAAATGACTGGAGTGGACTGAAAAACCTGCAGGTATATTCTTTCACCAGTTACTCCTGGTGTAAAGCTGCCCATTTCATTTGGCTGTACAGGACAGTGAGGGGCAGCATGCAGTTTGCTCAGAAGTGAGTTCTCCTGGGCTGTCGTACGAGTAAAGGGCAGCTGCGGCACGTTGAGCATCACAAGTCTAGAAACTGCTACTGAAATACAGTAACATTTGCCCAGTCTCTCATACAGCCTTTCCTAACATGGAAAAAATCACATACATGTGTTGTCCAGTAATATCCCTTAATATTCCCTGCTGTTCCTTAATTCCTGTTCAATGTGGTTGAAGCAGACCTTTGATGAGGCAGATAAAAATGGTGATGGCAGTCTGAGTATTAGTGAAGTGCTCCAGCTAATGCACAAACTGAACGTGAACCTACCCCGGCAAAAAGTCAAGCAAATGTTTAAGGTAAGAAACTAAAATGTATTTTTTTTTTCTAAAGGAACAAGGGTTGAGCTGCTGGAGCAGCAGTTTAACATGAAACATAGTAGGAGAGATTGCAAATACTTCAGCAGCTGGTTTGTTTCCACTCTGCTGAGAGATACTACACAGTCCATTTGTTAAATTGAAAGGAGCTCCAGAAAAGCATCATAGCTAAATTGCTATTCATAGAAAAAGGCATTACATCAGGTACCTTCTGGTGTTACATAACGCAGACACACAGCACAAAGATTTATTTTTTTTTCCCATTATACTTTTTCATCTGAAACTCAGTCACGTTTTCTCCTCTGATCACGTTCTAATAAATATTACCTGGTAAAGTTTCCAATATCTTGTCATCACACAGCCTGGTGAGTGAGGGACCTCAGCAGAGGGAATCAATAGTGTTCAGCATAGTAAAGTACTGGGAACTACTGTGGCTTTTTCACTACACTGAGTCGGGGACATCTCACATCATTTTCCAGCAGCTCTGGTATTTCCAGAGCTGAGAGAGATTGTTTCAGAGAAAACTAAATCTTGGCCTTTCAGTAGCACTGAAGGGGGTCAAATACCTCTCTGCCAATGGCTTTCTAGACCTTCCAGATCTGTCCAGGGCATTATGCGTAGCTGAATACAGAAGTTTTGCCTAGTGTAAGGTAGAGAAATCTTCTAAGCTCGATTTCACAAAGCTGAAGTGGCAATAAGTGAGTTGCCTAAGGGCACACCAAGATCAGTGGCAAGGCAAAGGTTCTTCTGTGCTCTTTTGGTGCTTGAAGGCTGAGCCATCTTTTACTCTAAGCATTTACAGAGGTGGTACAACTCCCGGGCAGTTAGTTCGTGCCTTCCTTTTCCAAAGCTTTTCTTCTTGTTTTGAGCAATTTTTCCTGGTTTGATAAGGTACTTATGGAATTAAACTGCCCGGACACACATTTTTTTCCTGTTGCTGTGTGGCTAGAAGACCACTTTGAAACAGCTAGTCCTTTTGGTATTGCCAAGTGTAAAACTGCCTGGTTTATGTTTAATCTTTATTTTAATGTGCTAGGACAGGACCATTAGAAACCTTCAGTCTTATGAAATGGAAACCTGAAATCGTGTCAGAGTCTTTGGAAACATTTTACTGGTTCACACTAGTGAGTTATTATGGCCTCTTAAATGATAGCAGAAGAGTTAGAGAATAACTTGGGGAAAGTGTGTAACTTGGAAAGCTTCTGACTAGTTTAATGGGAAAAAATAGGCCTTGAAACATTATTTTCCTCTTCCGTGGCTGCATGTATTTATTCTGATGCCTCTGGGTTGAAAATATTTTTGACTTGCATCTCTTTCTGCTCTTTCTTTCATCCTGCTGACAGCTGATGCTGAAGCCTGCCTGGTTGCATCTTATGTGTAATGTAAATTCCTTTGTGGGTCCACGATGGTAAAATATGCTCAAATGGAGCATGGAAAACAGGATAACTCTGAACCGCAGCAGCTCAGGGTTATGGGGAAGGAAGGAAGGAAGGAAGGAAGGAAGGAAGGAAGGAAGGAAGGAAGGAAGGAAGGAAGGAAGGAAGGAAGGAAGGCTGGCAGGCTACTGGGAAGTTCCCAGTCATCAGTTGGTACAGGTTATCCTGGTGTATACATCAAGCTAATACTTCACCCATCATTTGGGTGGGTTGTTTTTTTCAGAGCAGAAAATACTACCAAAAAAAAAAGAGTTTGTAGCTAGAAGGGAAATTTAAGCAGAACTTTAGAAATACAGTTAAAATACTTTGGCCTTTTTTCTGTATGTTACTGAACAAAAGAGAAATAAAAGGTTTATAGCACAAATGCCCCAGGAAGCTGGGTGCTCATTTCTGTCGGGCTGCTCTTCCTATGCCAGCCCTCATTTCCATTGCCATTTGCTGTTTCTGTTGCATAAAATTTTCGTGGGCCAGAATGACACTTGAAAGTCGATTTGTCCGTGCTTTGCACACCGCTGCGTCAGAACGCCGCAGACGTTTCCAAGTAGAAAAAGAAATTCTTTAATGGAATGAAATGCTAGTCACCAGGAACCCACAAATGCCCCTCCTCTGCCTTCGCTTTGGGAAGAAAAAACTTTGTCTCTCACTTCTGCAGGTGAGAAATGATCCAACTGATGGATGAAGATCTGTAGGGTTATGGCCCTTGACAATTCTACGTGAGGTTGTTGCATTAAACAGCAGTTTGTGCCAAACAGGTGTCTTCTGCCAACTGAAAATCCTCTCAGTTCCAAAAGTGCTGGCTCTTGGGATGAAGGTTGTCCCCCTGTCTCCGCAGGAGCGTGTGCTGCTGTGTCAGGTCCTCGGTGTCTCCGCACGCAGAATTGTTACCCTGGGGGCAGGCAGTGCCCTCTGAGAGTACTGGAAGTGGGGACTTTACAGCTATTTTAATTTTTCTGATCCAGTGTCTGGACAGAGAATGTACCCTAAGAGACACCATGTGTGTTTAGGGGCCTGTAAATCTCCCAGTTGGAATGGTGGCTGTTTGAGCACCACCTCATGTTTACTACAAAGTCACGCTGTCCGAGTGATCGCCGGACTTTTAGTAATTCCATCCTGGGACACATTCCAGGCTCAGAACCCTTTTGGGAATCAATCACCTACAGCCAGAGAAGACCAAGAGCCTTTACCTGTTGCTTCATTTTTCTTCTTTTTTTTTTCTTTCATACCAGCAAATATTAAGCTTATGGGTGTAGCTCAGTGAAGCACTAAATTCAAAAACTCAAAATGAGTAGACTAAAGTGGCTCTCTTTCCAAAATGAACCATTGGGTTTCCCGGGGAAACATTTGCACTTACTGTACCCCACATTCTGGTTTTCCTCTCTGTAATCAGTGACAATTACCACAGGTATCTGGTGCTTTAGAAATGCTGTTACCAAAGGGGAATAGGTTTGCTTTTTCCCATGCCATGCATAATGCTGGTTTCAACTGAAAATATGATTGACATTTGGTAGCTTACAATCCAAATATTAAGCAGCCTTGCAATTAAAAATTGAATTTCTCAGGTAATGAAAGAGCTACACAAAGGATTTTAAGATATAAATAGGGTGCATTAGATGTAGGTCTTGAAGAAAGTTACCGTGAATATTAATTTTTCTATTTTAAAAAGTCCTGAATTGATTGAAAAACTCTTGCCATACTTACAACGGGAAAAGCTGTTTTTATTAGCTGCTTCTTGCTCCCAAATGCATTCATGTTTTCACCTGGGGCTCGTGCCTAAAGCAGCTTTAACCATGACTTGCTGACTCCTCATTCTTCCAGTCGCTTCCTCCCTACGCTGTCAGCTACAGGCTCTGAAACTGCTGAGGTGCGAGCCTGGGCAAGAGACAAACCGGTGAGGTCTGGCAGGGTTCCAAAGCGGCGAGCGAGTGCGGGGTCTCCTTTGGGAATGGGGAGAGAGGAGGCTGTTTGTGTAATCTCTTCAACATCTCCGTGGGTGCATTCGAATAATTTGCAGGGTTATGGCAGTTCTTTGGTCGTGGGCAAACAGCAGGGAGCTGAGGCCAGCTTGCTGGGACAGGAGTGCTTTGGGAAGGCTGCTCAGGGCTGCGGTCGTGAGAGCTTGTTGTCAGAGTTGCCTCAGCTGGTACCAGTGCACATAAATGGCAGTATGTGAAGGAAATTCAGTGAAAAATAGGAAGAATTGGTAAAAGCTTGCCTGGTTTATTTGTTGCTTTGAATTTTGTGGTCTGAAATGTGCTTAAACAGGTCTATGGTGAAGGTGAGCAGAACAATGTGCTGACAATTCCTTTATTGAGAACAAAGTAGGATGTGCTGGATAAGCTTTTTTATTTTCATAAACTATGCACGTGCTGTCTGTCCTGTTTGGGAAACATTGCAGCTTTCCTTTTTCTTGCTTTCCCCTGGCAGAATTTCTCTTTCAGTTTTTCATGCTTCTAGGAACAGGCTTTTAGGAAACACAGTAATTCCATAATCTCTCCTCCAAATAGTTATATCATGGGGTGGATCCCATTGTGATCAGGCTTTCACAAGATTACTTTGAAGAAATTCTATCTCCACTGTGTGCAAACACTAAGTAGCATCACTGATACAACAGAGGGTGGTTTGGATTGCACAGGCTGGGGCACCTGACCCCATAAAGTAAAGAACCAAGAAACTCCCATGTTGTAGGGATAGATGCACCAGAGAATATTGTGCCATTTACCGATGAGTTTTCATTTACTTGCAGAATTAGTGTTCTTGCAGATCTCACTAGTTTATGACAGCTATCCTCCCAAACCCCTGATACAAAGTTAATTTCCAGGTGACTTGGGTTCTAATGATCTCAAGAAAATATGAATGGGTAATTCTGCCAGACACACACATGTTCTGTTACGTGTTGCAGGGTGCACTGGTTTACTTCATTGCTGTAGATAAAAGAAAGCCTTCAAGCAGTCTTGCTTCCCTGTGGAACTTTAAAGACCTTAAAAGTAGTTTCTTGGCCCATGTGCTAACGCATATGGTTAGGAGGTTCAGAGGGGAAAGGTGTGCAAAGCATTCAGGTGACAGGCATCAGCCTGGTGAATCAAATCCATCTGTTCTAGCAGGCCCTGCAGTGAGGAGTAGCCTCGTCAGGCAGGACCAACCTGCATTTAAAGTCAGTGGTGCTTTATTCTCCCAGAGGAATTTGTTGATTTAAAGTTTGTGCAGGCTGCTGCTGGGCAGTGGGGTATCTCAGTCCGTGTTGCTGTGTCGTGCAGGAGGCTGATACAGATGATAACCAGGGCACGCTGGGCTTCGATGAGTTCTGTGCCTTCTATAAGATGATGTCAACACGACGTGATTTGTACCTGCTAATGCTCACCTACAGCAACCACAAGGACTACCTAGATACAGATGACCTGAGACGCTTTCTGGAGACCGAGCAGAAGGTAGGCTCTTGGTCAGAACAAGCTGGGGTCTTTCTGGTGCGTGGTGATTTGCCAGACCAGCAAATGGCAAGGCATCTAATACCTGTACCATGAGGACATTCGTCCATTGGAACGGGCTGTCTGGAGAGGTTGTGCAGCAGCCATCCTTGGAGGTTTGAGGACCAGACTAGGAAATGCCCTAAGCTAACTGATGTCACCCTGCAGTTGACCCTGCTTTGAGCAAGGCTGAATGACTCCCTGATGTCCCTGAATGATCCATCTAGTGACTTGTGGAAGATTCTGAAGTGAGGTAAAATAACTGGACAGCAGGATGAAGTCAGTGCAGGAACAAACGCACTGATTTATCTCTTGCCTTTTTCCTCCCGTGATCTCTTTTGAAGCCGCGCTCCTGTAAGTTGCAAATCTCCATCAGTTCCAAACGTTGCCTAAGAAATTAATTAATAAAAAAGCCACTTACCTTTTTAGGTAAGTGGGCTATATTTCCATTTGATTGGTCAATTGATCCTCCAGATGGTGAGAGGAAACTGAACATTTGCCACAGGACACAAAGCAGCTCAGCTCATCACTGATGTGGACAGCTCATGCCTGTGGGGCTTCTCTCCCTTCCCTGGTGCTACCTTTTCTCATCCAATATGTTCAGGGAAAACAAGTGTTCATTCTGTGCGTTTGAAGCTGCACCAGAAAAAGCTTCTCTTGTTGCAAAGGTTTATCTTTTGAACCCAGCAAACCTATAGTCTATGGGCAGAGAAGGGGTTAGGGATTTTTAATTCCTCCTCTTTTACTTTATTAGGTTTTAAATTACTCCTGGAAAAAAGGCATTGATCTGGTAGCAGATATGCTGGTGGTTTCATTTCCCCCTAAGCAAAGATTCCATGTTGCCAAACCAGTCATCAGCTCGGTCCCTTTATTGGCAGTCCCCTCTGGTGACAAGGGCTGTGTTTTCATGGGTCATGTACAGCATCTCATAAAGAGGATTTGCTGGGCCACTCAGGATAATAATTAGAGGATAAATCAGCAGTAAATAGCAGGAATATTAAATATTAGTGTTAAAATTGAATTATGAAAACATTGCAAGGTAAAAAGAGCTACAGCTTATGATAAATGGGCCTTTTCTAACAAATGGCAGGGCTTACATAGATATATTATTCCCCTTCCTACTCTTTCAGTCGAGAATGCAAAGCGACCGTGAAGTTTGCCCATTTCCTCGAGGAGCTTTCTGAGAGCATTATGTCTGCTGCTCCATTGTCCAGCTAGTAACTGATTTTTCTGTCTGTTTCATAAAGATGAGCAATTTTTTTGTTTTATTTTAAAGTATAAGCCCTTTGGTAATGCAATTTAATCCTTTAATCGTGCAAGAGAAGAAATCCCATTGGTCTGTGACAAAGCTTGTTCTGTTTGGATGCTCTGTGTGCCTAACAACAGTCTAACCAGATCTGACCTACAAAGCAGAACTGTCTTTATTGGCTGGGATCAGGCAGCTGCCAATAGAAGAGAAACTTTTCACACAGTGCTCTGGTTCTCATCTGACCTGACACTGATTGACAGGAGTGAGAATCTCACTGGGTACCTGGAAATCCAGAGTACCTCTATGGATAATCTGGCCAGATGTTTAACTGTATATGGAGAGAAGAGCTCAGAGAGGCTGTGATTACTGGGTAACAGGTCAATTTGGCTACTTTTACAGATGACAGATGTGACTAAAGAACACTGCCTGGAAATCATCAACAAGTTTGAACCGTGCCTGGAGAACAAGAAGGAGGGAGCTCTGGGGATTGATGGTAAGTTGGCTGGTGTAGCTTTTGTAGGAGAGAGGCAACTGTTTAAATCCTTATGAGAATATTGCATTTGTTCGTGTACTCTATCTTGTTTTAAAAAAACACCTATTATTTGCTGAAGAACCTACATTTCCATCCTCACTTCGTGGAAGCTTTTTAAGGGTACATATCATGATGAAGCAGCAGTCATTGAAGGTCAGCTCATGCTGGATGTGTCTTTATTTGTGCTTTTGGAAAATACAGTAGAATTTAGTTGCATCATTCCTGCAGGTATTCCTGAAAATCCTTTAAGTTTTAGTAAAAGGAGTGATCTGATCCAGAGGAAATGTGTGAAGTGGGCTGATAGCTGAAATTTGCTAGAAGCACGCTTGCATGACCTCTGCAGCTGAAGCCTTTGCTCTGAATACAATGGTCCTGTACCAGCATGGTGGTAGCTCTTATTTGGAGGGCTGATTCTAAATCATTTCCCTAAAGTAGTAAATCTTCTGCCAGACTTTATTGACTCCAAGGACAAAGTACATTCCTCAGGAGCTGGATTCCACAGAAGAGTTCTAGGAATTTTTGTAAATCAGTCTTGTCCATTTCTGGGGGTCTGTTGTCCTCTTGAAAAGTTGCAAAGTATAAATTCAGTTTGGTTTAGTGCGTGAAGAAGGGGGTAGTTTTTGGTATATTCTGTAAGGTGTTGGGTTTGGGGTTTTTTGAGAAGTGCTGGTTGCTTAGGATGATTTCAGGTCTGTTCTACTTTTAGACCAAACTTTCAATTTATTTTAAAGCTTATACTAACACGAAGTGAGTGAAGCAGTCGACATGCTCATATTTTTATTTTTCTGGTGCTTTACAGTCAGTGGCAGTCTAATAAATAATAAATAATCAGGTTCATTATCTTGCCTTTCTCATAGCCAGAAAAGTAAGAGTAGGCTTTTCAAACAGTTGTAGTTTTTCATACAGGAAAAACCCCAACTTTTTCTATAGAATAGCTTTGCCTAAGAATGGATGATAAAACAAGTGAGAGCTTAGGGTTAGGCTTAGAGAGCCAACATGGGTGACATTCTGCTGGGTGTCTGCTACAGATTTCCTGGTCAGGAGAAGCAGAAGAGGAGGTTGTTTTGTGACAGCTGGAAAGAACTTCACATTAGCAAGCTCTGCTCCTGATGGGAGACTTTAACCACTCTGGTATCTTGCTGGAAGCACAACAGAGCAGAACTTATCTAATGTAGAGCTTAACTAATGCAGGAGATTTCTGGAGTCTCTTGATGGTAACATCCAAACAGAGGTGACTGGGGAGCTGACAATGGGCCCGCTGCTGGTTTGGGTGCTGACAAAGAAGAAAGTAACTGCTTAAAACCCACAGATCTGTATCTGCACGTATATACATGTGTGTGCACAGAGAAGTTATTCTCGTCTCGTCTTTGCGTGTAGTCGAGACTTTAGATCCCTCTTGTCTTCCAGGAAACAAATCCAGTGTTGCCTAGGGAGGAGGAACCACAGCAGCTCTGGAAACCAAAGCTGTATTTTTATTCCTCAGATTGGTACAGCCAAGCAACAGCATCCTGCCCACACTCAGAGGCACTTGAGTAGTAGTAAAATCATAGTACAGTGGGTTTTGCCCATCACCTTCATTCGTGTGCCTGCGTTGCCTTGCTGTGCTGTCCTCAGCGGTGGCGGCTTTTATCACCAGGCACCTGCAACTGTGACAATTACCTCTCTCAACACAGCCTCACAAAAACCCTCTAACCTTCCCTTGTGGAGCTGAGTGAAACCCTGTGTGGGTATGTTTTTCCTGGGTGTATCTACTGGGGGTCCCCAGTGCACACTGCTGATGTAGCTCGATTCGTTCGTATTTCTCCACCCTAGGGCTGACAGATCCAGGTAGTGCAAACTCATTATAACAATTTTGATATTAGATTTGAACAAGTGCCTAAGGCCAACAACAGAGTTGCTACAGAGGCTGCCCTAACAGCGGTGTGTGGAATTAGTCTTGTAGCAGCTGATTGGTTTGTGGGAAGAAGAAATGATTAATCTGCCGAGAGCGATTCACATTATGTTTGCTGACACGCACTGCGCCCTTTCAATTTTTCATGGTATCTGCTTCAAACTGTGTTGGGCCACTAGGAACTGTCTCTAGGCAGTACCATGCCATCTATCTTTCCACTCCTGTCACTGAGGAGCAATGCCAGGATATGAGCACAGGTCTGTGGAGTCTTTTATCTGCCATGTGACTCTTACTGTCCTGTCGGAGTCTTCTGACAAAAATCATAAGCCTGAAATGTCAGGTTTGGATTAGACAGGCATATTTTTTTCTGGAAAGGCAGAGCAGGGAGATGTACAAAGCAACTAGAAATTGCTTAAAAGCAATGATCGCAATTGGTCGTTGTGACAGTTGGGATGTAGTGGTGCTGCTTATTTCTTTATCTTACTTGCTCATGAATGTGTTGGAGAATGTAAGGCTGGATGTGCAGGCTGGTTTTAGGAAGTCTACAGCCACAAAGAGAACAAAACTGTAATATTTATAGCCTTGTTTGTTTACAGGTTTCACGAATTACATGCGGAGTCCATCGGGGGACATATTCAACCCAGAACACTACCAAGTGAACCAGGACATGAGTTTTCCTTTGAGTCACTATTTCATTACCTCTTCACATAATACCTACCTCATGGGAGATCAGCTGATGTCCCAGTCTCGGGTGGACATGTACGCGTGGGTGCTGCAATCCGGCTGTCGTTGCGTGGAAGGTAAAGGTCAAAAAAGAATCATGAGCAGGCTCTGCAGTTTTGTTTCTCCTCTGTAGAGGAAGACTCAGGACTGTGATGCTATCTTAAGTCATCTCGCTTCCTATCACCACTCTCCCCACATGTTAAAAGGACCTTTTTTGCTCAGGGCTTTCCCAAACAGCGGCACAGTCATCTGTGCACAGTAGAAAGGCAGGGCCAGGAAGATTTTTCAGAGGAAGGACGTTCAGCACAGTGATAGAGATGAAGGGTGGGAATGAGCCTATACCCTGCTGGCTTGGGTACGTGTCTGGCTGGTTGCTGAAGGGAATTGCAGGGTCTCCTACTCTTCCACAGATGGTGGCCCCAGTTGTTACTTGTCTGATGGGTGTCATTGTTTCTATTCTACAGTTGACTGCTGGGATGGGCCGGACGGTGAACCAATTGTCCATCACGGATACACTTTGACTTCCAAAATTCTCTTCAAAGATGTGATTGAAACTATCAACAAATACGCCTTTATCAGGAACGAGTACGTATGCAGGCTGCCAGCTGCCATGAACTGGAGTGTTCCCTGGCATCCTTACAGCAAGGCAAAGCCGACTGTTTCTTGATAGCCATTGATGCTCAGAGTCAGAGTTTGGTACCAAACAAAACATAGTTTAGATTTGCAGGTGTCCTCTTTCCCAGGACAGACTGGAGGCATAGCTGTTGGTAGGCTGCAAATTCAGAGAGGAGCTGGCTCCAGCCAAAGGCAGAAATTTAACTGTAGTCATCAACTGGGGAAGGTTTGTCCTGTGGGCATTGTCTGGCTGAAAGGCTCATTTTTCCTGATGAGGAACTAATGAGGGCCAGATGTCAGGATAGACATCTTTTTATTCATAATTACTTTTTAATTAATGACTCTCCCGTAATTCAGCCTTACAAAATGGCACTGCACACTGGCTTTTGTGCTGATCTGAAAAATGCCTCATCTCTAAACAGAAATCCATCTTCAGTGCTCTTTTACACGCAAAAGGGCTGAAGCATGATTGGAGAGTTGAAGGCACCAGCTATTTAGGTTTGCCTTCTGATTGGCTTGCTAGAAGCAATTTGATAGGAAGTGGAGGTCAGGACTGGGTGGTGTAGGAAGGCAAAAAGTGTCCTCTGGAAAAAAAAATGCATCAGATCAGACTGCAGAAGTTTAATTATCCTGTGGCTGTCCAAAAGCTGACCGTTCTCTTTGGAGTGAGTGGTGGGCTATCAGTCCTGTGCCCACACTGAATTACCTGCCCCCTGTGGATGTCATTGCTGGTGATGCCTGTTACAGGACTGGCTCAGACAGCAATAACCCTTATCTTCTTAATGCTATAAAAGCTCAATTTGCAGCTGCTGATACTTGCTTACGTCTCTGCCAGGTATCCTGTTATCTTGTCAATTGAGAACCATTGCAGCGTCGTCCAGCAGAAGAAGATGGCTCAATATCTTACTGAAATTTTGGGAGACAAACTGGATCTGTCTTCTGTGCGCAGCGATGATTCTACCAAGCTCCCTTCACCAGCAAGTCTTAAAGGAAAGATCCTGGTTAAGGTAAAAACCTCCTTCGTTTGTTCCATCCCTCTTTTAGTTTGTGATGATTGTGACTGCTGCCTGGTCATCACTTGCACCCTGAATTAAATAATTTTACAAAAAGCAGTCTTTAAGAACCTGGTGTTTAAGGTTCTGAACAAACGTCTTCTCAATCAATAAGAGCCTGGTTCCCTGCTTTGAATAATTCTTCTTTTTGTCTTTTTTTTTTATTATTATTTTTAATTTTAAATTTGTGCTAGCAAGGGCTGCCTGCTGACCTGCCTGTGTCATCTTTTTATCTTCTAGGGTAAGAAGCTTCCAGCCAACATCAGTGAAGATGCAGAGGAAGGTGAAGTTTCTGATGAGGACAGTGCTGATGAGATTGATGATGACTGTAAACTAATGAATGGAGATGTAAGTTAAGGGACTGCCTGAATGTAAACGATGTTAAGTTTTCCCTTCCAGTGAGGAGGAACCTTGTGTGAGTTCTCTCAAGTGTGGATGTGGTCTAATCTTTGGGATTCATCACAGGTCTTTTAGGTTCTAAACCTTCACAGGGACAAAAGTGCATAGTAGGCAGCACCAGTTCTAGTGGTAATGTTTCAAGTTTGGAATATTGTGTCATTGAATATTTTAATAGCAATATCTCATGATTCTTTCTTGCATTACAGTGTTCTTCCCCTCCAGTGCAAAAAAGAACAAAAAAAAATTCTACTTATGCTGAATTGTGGTCATTGTTACAGAACATCCCTTTGGTTTGTTGAATGATGAGGTATTTACTGTGAGGGGGTGTTAAAAAGGGAGATCATTGTAAGCTCTGCTTGCTGCAGTCTGAAAATCCCCTGTTTCTTCAGCCTTTTTAGAAGTTAATTTTCTTTGTCACTTTAATCTTCTGGCAAGTGACATTGCATCTTACAGAAACACTATAAAATACACAGCAAAACCATTTAATGACATAAACTAGATTGCCTTGGAGAGATTCCATTTTCAATCCACTCTCCCTCAGGCTATTTCCTCATTTTCTTTTATAGATTTGATCCTTCTCATATAACGATCCCTCTCAAATAATGAGAAACTTCTTTATGAATAACCCTACCAAAGGGAAGGAGAATTTGTTTGGCTTTTTTTAAAGTTGTTATGCTTTAGCAAATCACTTTTTACTATTTTAAAGCTGAGACCTGTGATGTTTTAATACTTCATGGTTTTTGAGGCTTTCTTGTTGCATAATGCAGCTTTTCAAGTGGAAGGTGGTGCAGAGCCAGTGGAGATACAGTTGGGTCCAGCTGCCTTTCCACCAGCTTAAGAAATTATAACTTGTTTCATGAGCAATTTAATGGGCAATTCTTGAGGCCTCTGGAGAAAACACAATCTGTCGCCTCTTAAAAGACCTGGGATTGTGAGTTTATGCCTCATGGGTGAAGAAGAAAACTCTGGATTTACATTTATGCTTCCCTCACTTCCTCACTTTAGACCAAGTCTGATACTGAGCTGCAGGTAACTGCTTCACACTATGCAAATGAAGAAGATTTTTCCCTTACTTTTACATACAACATTTTAGTTTTCATTTGTTCTGGCTGCAATTACTAAGACTTTTTTCATCACTACCTAGTAACGATTCTGTTTTGTTTATAGGCATCTACTAATAGGAAAAGAGTGGAGAACATAGCGAAGAAAAAGCTTGACTCGCTGATAAAAGAATCCAAAATCCGTGACTGTGAAGATCCGAACAATTTTACGGTTTCCACTCTACCATCAGCAGGAAAGGCTGGTCTAAAACCAGACAGTAAGAAGGTGAATCTGTTTTATTGTACTTTGCTTACCCCTAGAGCTGATTGTCTAGTTTGGGTAGCTGCAGAGCACTAGCATTCCATAGCAGTAATGTTTGTTCTTTCCAAGGTTGGTGTCAGAAGTTTGGCTTTTCAATGTTTTGAGACTCCCCAGTAAAGACAGCTCAGTTTACCTGGGGTGTCTGCAGCTGTCACAGTGCTAATGAAGCTAAAGAGTGCTCGGCACTTCCCTGAAAACACCGGAGGCACAGGCGGGGTTTTGTGGATTGTATCTGCCGTCCGGTCCCCATCTGGTTAACCAGGACAAGACAAGAACAACCAAGCAGCCCAAACCTTCACCTGGGGTGTGGGAGATCCAGGTTCATGTCCCTGGTCAGACTCGGGTGGAACTGGGATTTTGAAGCTATGTTTTCTTTATCTTATTAATACCTCGTGTTGCTTATATAAAAGCTGTATTACAAGGTAGAATACTTGGTGCACTTCTGTCCCTCAGAAGAAGCACCTTTTTAATTTGCTGGTAATGAGATTTTTGGTTTAGCTGGTTTATGACTCACGCTTGATGCAGAGGGTTAGGCTGCTGTTGCAGGTGAATAATGAAATATGGCAGTCCTTCAAAATGCAAACTGAAATGCTGACCACCTCTTTCTCCAAAGTCCAGTGACTTTCTCCAGTGACTTCAGAGAAAGAGGTGTTTAGCATTTCCATTTGTTGTGTTTCATTAGCTCACTGAATAAATCATATATTAGTGACCTGAAGAGCTGAATTCACTCAGTTAATGACGATGATGCCGAGTGAATATCGCTGTCAGATACGCAAAGCTTTTTTCTTACAGCAATTGGAGCATGAAATGTACACACGAAATGACTTCTCAACAGAAAGAATTTTATTTTCAATTATAGGAGGTGCATATGAAAGTTGGGCTTTTTTCCTTGATTCTCTACGTTCTATGCATTCACATTTGCATTTTAATTTACAAATGCTTATTGATAAAAATGTACTCAGCCCACAGACTACACCTCATGAACCGAGGATTAAAACTAGATGAGAACTAACATCGGCTGCCTAAAACTTTTCTCTGGCATGAGACAGAAATGATGGCAATTAGCACTGGGGTGCAAGGTCTCGTTCTCAGCTTGTGCCTAAGAAAAAGTCTGCACTGGTCTGGCCCAGTTCTGTTGATGCTTTAGGGAGGACTGCTGCTGATGTTCACACACGCTGTCTGTAGCACTCTGTTTGGGCTGCTATGTTATTCTTTCCGTTTGGTCGCTTTAGAATAAGCTTGAGGATGATGTGGAATCTGGGGAAGACTTCAGTGCCAACAAAAGGCAGAGCCGGTCACTGATGGGCAGCTTCTCGAAGCGCAAGGTGAGCCACTTGGCAGGTTAGGTCCACAGCAAATGCTGTATTCTTGGATGGGCTTTTTCTTTTGCACACAGTGCTGGAGAGGAATTTCATAATTGCCTCGTCTGGCAGAGGCTTGGTAACAGATAGGCTGGGTAACTGGTTATAATTGTGCAGAACAGATACTTTCAATTTACATCAAGGTCTAAAAATATCCACAATCTAATTTGAAAAACGTAGAAATTCATTTGCACCTTTTACCTGAGGATTTGTGATTCCTTTACGGAAAGGCTCTGACCTTGGGCTGCGTGCTCCCCGTGTGCGCGTGTCGCTCTGCGATACTGGCGGTTACCAAAGCTGTCATTGCCCCTTTTCTGTAAGTAACGTTGGCATAAGAGAGCAGAATTGTATCCAGCTGCTCAATCTGCATTGATCAGACGGTTGTGACTTTATGGTTTTGTTTCCTTGTGGCACAGAAAAAAGGAAGCAAATTGAAAAAGGCAGCAAGTCTGGAAGAGGGTGAAGATGATTCGGATTCTCAAGGAAATGTAGCCAGGAGCTCTGTACATTACAGCAGGTTTGTTGACAAGTGATTCGTCAATTTTGTTTCTAAAAAAAAATACCAACGTAAATGTACCCAGGAAATAGATGTGCTTCAGGTCTAGAAGCTGATCTTTGAAGGCTGCAGACACGTGACAGGAATCTGGTAGATCCAGTGCCTCCCATAAAATCATCGGAACGGTCTCTCGGTGCCATTCAGACTACTCAGGAAAGTAGAGTGGACCTTGTATGGGATTTGAGCTCTTACCAGCTCATGGAGCTGACACCCGGGCCATTTGACTGGTGGCCCAGTGAATCCATTAAGGTGGATTTGCAGTGTATCAGGTCCCCAGGTGATATTTTTTTTTTAATTTTATAATTTGCCAAATGAAGTTGCATCGACATTCAGGTGATGACTTTGATTTTTCTTTCGAATCTTCAAAAATCCTGACATCAAAGATCCTTTGCAGAATGGTTGCCTAAGCTTCAGGCTTCAAAAGTAAGAAACAAGCTCAAGCAGTTCTCTGGGATACTTTGGAGCTTTCTTTGGGAGGTTAGTAGGTTTGCTGTTAGTGACAACCTGAAGCAAACGAGGAGGATCAAAGCATTACTTTCTTACAATTTCTTTAGGATTTAAAAGTTTTTCTTTTGATAGCAGTTGGCTTGAGAAATAAAAACTATATGTGAATAGACATTCCAGCCTTTGGTCAAAGCAATTTAGAGTCCTCCCAACCAGATCTTGTTAGGTGAATGCTAAAGTCTGCCCCCGGACTGACTTGTTCTGTATACTTCCATCACATTGGTTCCACAAGTTCTGTGCTTTAACAACAAAGCTCTGTGTGGTATAAAACCATTAAGTACCTCCTTGGTGGAAGAAAACCTTCTTATATGTCTCTACTGTGATTTACTTTAAAATATGAAAGATAAAGTTTACCCTTCAATTACTGGGAAATTAACTTGTTTTATCTTTCAAGGATAAACCGACAGAAGAAAACAATGAAGCTGTCCAGGGCACTCTCTGACCTGGTGAAATACACAAAGTCTGTTGGCCTCCAGGATGTTGAAACTGAAAGTAGGTCGAACTAAATGTCTGCTAAAAATAATTGCTATACAAAGAAATGGAAAGGTTTATGGTCTTGAATATCTTCTTATTAAAAGCTGCTTTTCTGTTTGACTCTCCCCAAGCCTGAAAGAAATTTGACTGAAAAACTGCAGGCAGCAAACCTACATTATTTTGAAGTGGCTGCCCACTTGCTATTCAGAATCTACAAAGGGAGTTAGAGTTGTGGAATGGCTCCTGTAAAGGAGGAAAAGTTACTCAGGTAGTAAGTAGTACACATGTAGTCTTTGCTAGCTTGTATAAAAGCTGCTGCACAACACTTAACATCCCAGGAGATAACAGAGGACTTACTTGTGCTCGTGGGCAAAATCTGAAGAGCATTTTAAGCTTAAAGCTTTGATTTTTAATTCAAATCTGATCTCGGTGTTAAATTTCTAGCATATTTCAGTCCTCTTTCTAAGTTTGCTTTGTCTTATTTTGACAAGAATCAAGTTTTAGTTAGAAGTGTCAGAGAGAGTTGCTTGCCAGAAACATACTTTTCTGACCAAAGTAAAAAAAATAGATGTAGAGATTTATTTTTTTTTAATCTTGTTAGTGAAGATTTAGGTCATTCATTAGACACAGCTTCATTTCCCAGCCATAACTCCTCCGATAAGCACAGAGTGATTTTGCTGTGATATGAAAGAAGCCTAGTTCCCTTGGAGTGGGACGTATTCAAGTGAGGCTTGATAGTTATAAGCACCTCTCTAGTTTTACAGAGCTATGTCGTTTTGAATGCTTTATCTAGGTAATAAATACATAAATAAGGAGATTTTCTCTAATCTCCTCCTCTCTTATTTGTAGTCTCTTCCAGCTGGCAGGTTTCATCTTTCAGTGAAACTAAAGCCCACCAGATACTGCAGCAAAAGCCAGCACAGTATCTACGTTTCAACCAGCATCAGTTGTCCCGCATCTACCCATCTTCTTATCGCGTGGACTCCAGCAACTACAATCCCCAGCCATTCTGGAATGCTGGCTGCCAACTTGGTGAGCAGAAAGAAAACCTCTTTTGTATTTTTTTTCCTCTTTATTTTATTTTGAGAGGGATATTTTAATAGGAGCTTCAGAAACACCCCTTATAATACTCTGAGTTCTCTGCTCCTCCAGCTCAATGATGGGTGAGTACTTCTTGTTACTAGGTTGTTACCTAGATAAATTACCTTTTTTTTCCCCTCAATAGTTGCACTAAACTACCAGTCAGAGGGGAGAATGCTGCAACTGAACCGGGCCAAATTCAGTGCCAATGGGAACTGTGGCTATGTCCTCAAACCAAACTGCATGTGTCAAGGTAAGGAAGACAAGCAAAGCGAGTAAATCACTTGCTCTGGGAGATGAGTGAGTGTGGATCCATATCACATTTTGTTTAAAAATGCGTTTCTGATGCTAAAAACTAAAATGAGCCAGAAGGTATCTATACCTCAAGTCATCCCCAGAACTGCACTTCTTTCACACACTGTGTCTTCTCTTTCCTACAGGTGTCTTTAATCCAAATTCTGAAGACCCACTGCCTGGTCAATTGAAGAAACAGCTGGTTCTAAGAATTATCAGTGGTCAGCAACTTCCCAAACCACCCGATTCCATGTTGGGAGACAGAGGAGAGGTATGAGACAATCGACGATTGTTCCTGTGTGTTGGGAAAGGTTCATTTCCAAATTGGCTGGGCTGAAGATGATGATTTAACTTCCTGCAGTTATCTGTCGGGAAGCAGATCACTTGAATAAACTACATCCTTAGCATCCCAGATCTTCATTTCTAGGCATCACAGCAATGGCTTGATGCTTTTCCTCCAATTAATAATACAGTGCCTCCAGGAGAAGCAAAAAAGGGCCAGTAAGATGATTGTGCTGGTTTTCTACTCACTCGAAACATCCTCCTTCCTCCAACAGTAGGGGAATTAGCTCATGCAGAACGTAATCTTGGAAGAAAACTACCTGGGCCCATGAATCCCGTTCTCTGCCACTGCAAACAGTCATGTTTTAAGTGATTACTCTAGAATGCCAGTGTCAGGAGCCTACAACATATAGGGAAATGAACAATGTTAAGATAAAATGCCTGAATAATCTTAAGAAACAGTGTGCTTCTGGTCTGTCCTGATACCCAACTTGCAGTTAATTTAACCCTGAGCAAGGGTCTGTTTAACCTCCAACCCAGTACTTGTAGGCTGGCTTATCCTACCCAATTGCCCGTGCTTCCTGATCTGATTGCTGTCGATGTCTGGGCTAAGTCAGGTGTCTGCCCTTCATAAGCCTACTCCAGAAACAAAAACCCTGTTGAAAGCTACAGTAAGTTATGTGGTGATTAAAATTCTTAATTACGAAGACAAGAACATACAATGCCCACGTTGTAAAGGCCACGTGCTTGAATTTCATCGTTGTCACTCATTCCTTTGACATTTTGTTACTTTCTGTTTTGCAGATCATCGATCCATTTGTTGAAGTAGAAGTTATAGGCTTACCTGTTGACTGCTTCAAAGAACAAACTAGAGTAGTTGATGATAATGGTAAGATTATGTGGGGTTTAGGGTTTTTATTGCTGAAACCTCCTCTTTCAGGCAAGTTTTGCTTATAAAGATATGAGTAGATTCAATCTGGTGACTGTTATGGCAAAGCACTGAAAAATTGATTATTCTTGGTGTTAATCAGACTTGGGTCTTCATTTTCGAGCTGAGCTGGTATAATGGTGTGAAGCTCTTGGTGTAAAGCAAGTCATTTGTCTGACTGCTCATTGTGTATGAGAGAAGAGTATTTTGAGCTTGCTGTGGTCGAAAGAAAGCCAGGTTGTCCAAACACCTGCAGAAAGCAGGGCCAAATTTAAGTAAGATCCTACTCTTTCTTGCAAATTCTTGTGCCGTCGTGTCTTCTGCTGGAGGGAGTGGCAGGAGCACTGGATTTTCCCAGAACAATGGTCAAACTGTTAGGAAAACTAGAATGGCATTTCCATTTAGGTGTTCCTTACATAGGCAGTCTTCTTTCTTGGATCTTGAGAAAGAAATACCTAAAATCTGACTCCTTCTTTCCCAGGTTTTAACCCAATGTGGGAGGAAACATTGGTGTTCACGGTACACATGCCAGAGATTGCACTGGTTCGGTTCCTTGTGTGGGATCACGATCCGATCGGGCGTGATTTTATTGGACAGAGAACAATTGCTTTCAGCAGTATGATGCCAGGTGAGACAGAAAGGGTGAAGTCCCAGGTCAGTTGGTAACTGGAGCTGCAAATGCTGGGTTAATGTGTGTGTGTGCCTGCTGCAGAAATGCCAAGTTAGAGCAGGAGATGGGGAGTTTGGACACTGAGTTCTCTACCTCGGTTCACTACTCACTTATTATGGTGATGGAAACGAAATCAATGAAATCTATAGATACAGATTTTTAACAAATGGGTAAGATTGTTAGGCAGGGTGGCTAAATATTGTGGGCTTGGAAGACTACTATAGAGAATCTACTCCTGTTATCTCGTGCTGCCTTTTCCTCCATTTTCTTCACACCAGTTCTTGAAAGACCTGCCAGGTTTCATTAGTCATGTTACTACCAGTAATACTTTAATACAGAACAGGTAAGTTACCTGTTGTAATGCTGGGATCCAGGTTATTAAATGCCATTTTCTGACACCTTCCTATTTTCAGCTCAGCCTTCTTTCACATTAAAGCTTCTTCTGTGTACATTTGTCTTTTCTTTCAAAGCAAATTAAAAAAGGTTGTGTTTAAGATGGAAAGCAAACACCCAGTCGCGATAAAATGAATCGGTTGAAACGTTTGCAGTACTAACGATGGGCTGTAAGTCTCCAAGGGGGCATGTACGCAAGTTTGAGTCACGGGCTGACAGCAGCAATAGTGGACACTGGAGAAAACAGGACACAGCTTTTTGTATAAAATAAAAGGGAGAAGAAGAAATGGCAGTCAGGGTGCGAGCGCTGTGACTCTGATACCCGAGTGCGGCTAGGGGATGGGTACGTGTTACGGGGAGGAGCTGGGAAAAAAAACAGTGATTTTTACTGTATTTTTTTGCTGTTTGCAAAAGGCAAGCTCTGCCTGAGCTCCTTGGCAGCGCTGCTCGCTCTGTTTCAGGTTATCGCCACGTGTACCTGGAAGGGATAGAAGAGGCCTCCATCTTCGTTCACGTGGCCATCAATGACATCTGCGGTAAGGTGAGTGCCTTCGCGTGGCGTCACCCGGCCTGGCTCCTCTCCCAGGGCTTCCTAGCAGGCAGGGGAAGCCCCCTGGGCCAGGGTCCAAGCTGATGTATATTTCATAGCTATTGGACTTATTTTCCCTGCTTATCTGTTATCAAGAGTGTGTTTGCTCCACACACAGGCCAAATCCAACTGTCTGGGGGCTCTATCTATAGTCACATGAATAACTCCAAGCTGAAAGCAAAGCCCTACCTTCAAACTTTTCCTAGGCCAGCTGGAAATGCGATAGCTGCTTTTCCCGCAGTGCGCTGGATTTGGTTTCTTCTGTGGTATTCATTAAGATGAAATTCAGGTAGCTACGGATCTTGCGGTGCCTGCGAGAGTCTCGGAGCGAGTTCGTGCCCGCTGGCAGCGGCAGAGCTGCAGTGGCAGCACGGTGGCAGCAGGAGGAGGCGTTGAACAGCCCCCTGAATTCTGGGCTCGTGTCAGGAGAATTAAAACAATTCTTGACAAGAGAGCAGCTTTTAAAACTGCTACATTTTAGAGGGATGAATGAGGGATAAATCCCAGGAAAGCTTTGTTTTCTCTTTATTGGAAGAAGGGCTGCTTCTGGAAAGAATGACACTGACCTTTTAGTTCAGTTCCTGCTTTTTTTTAATTGGATGTCTGCTGCAGAACCTTTAGGCAGGTATAGCTTCAGCCTGACAGGACTCCCTGTAATGGCAGTGTGGATCTGTGTGAATTTAGCTCTATTGAGCAAGAGACTTTAGAAGATTTAGGTGAAAGAGAGGTGGTTGGTGCTGCTCTGAGGAGGGCAGAGCAGAGGAGCAGTGTTTAGTTTTGGACTGTCGGGCCCATCACAGCTAAAAGGCTATCCCCCAGCTGATGGTAAAAAGGTCATTTCTTTCCCTAAATGTAGGTTTTCCACCCACTCAGTAGTTTGATATTACTAAAGCAGAGTCTTAATTGTCTTTTTCACTTGTGGTTAACTGAAGTCTCTTTTGGATTGCACTGTTTCCTGGAGATGCTTTTCTTTGTCTGTCTCTTCTGTAGTCTCTTGATGTATTGCAGAATTTCTTGTGGTTTTCTCGATGTGCTTATCTCTGAGCTCCTCCCTCACTGTTTTTTTTGCCTTTACTCTGTCTGTTTGTGATTTCAGTGGGCTTCTCTATGTCAAAAAAAGTCTACTTTTAGCAGCAGAGCATTTTTAGACGCCTTGAAGGTACCCCCTCCTGTCTCGGGGCGGTGTAGCGACCACCACCGTGCACCTGCATGTCTCTAACTAGTGGCTTCATTACCATCAACGGTTCCTTATTAGCATTTTGAAACTCTTCAACTCATATGACATTTGACTTGGTCAGTTGTGTTGGGTCATTGATCAGCCAGAGACCCCTCCATGTATGAAGCAGATCCAGGATAAAAGTCCTTCTATACCCTCCCTTTCTGCTTGGAGTCTCTACCCCTGCTGCCTTTTCTCTGCTGTACCTTAAACCGCTTCTTTCCCATGGTCGATTGTTTGCTAAAATGTGGGAAAGCCTCTTGTGCTGTTTTTCAGCTCTGCTCTAAACAACAACCTAGCCCTCTAAAAGCTGGACTAGAAGCTGAAAGCACTTGTTCTGGATCTCCGTCAAAATGGCTCTCTTTTTATTTTAATTTTTTTCCCCCTAATTTAACTAAATTGGCCTTTGTGTTCTTGAATCGCTCCCTTGATTCAAGCTCTGTTGGCTAGCTTGACAAAGATGTGCCAAGTAAGCTGGGGGGATACCTGGGGCCCTGCACTGCGTGTCACCCATCATTCCATTGGCACTTTTGGTTTTGTTGGATATTATTTGTCTCTGTGTGTGACAGTTTTTTTCTGGGGGTTGCAAATATTTATATTGTCTGATTTTTATGGCAATAAATGAATGTACTTGCCAGCTTGTCTCCACTGGAGCAGAATGCCTTTTTCCCTTTACTCCTTAACACATCCACAGCCTTGTTTTGAAATCTTCTAGTGCAAATGAACCCAGACTGGTCCAGGCAGAGTGCTCAACAGTCTGGCTCTCACAGAACATTTATTAATACTGAAATTACATTTTCTTTGCCTTGTATAGGAAAAAAACTCAATCCCTACCTTCTTTATCTTATCCTGTGGATACTTACAAAGGCCACTTTAGGGCTCTTTAGTCATCTCCTCCTCACGCTGGGTCTTGGTGTGTGGTAACTACAGTTATAAAAATAATATTCTGGATGCTTTCGCTGGGCTTTGTGTCAGACAAAGAAACCTTGATCCGATATGCCAGGTTGAGCAGCATGCTTAGGAGTAAAAGCAGCTTTTAATGCAGCTTACTGTGGAGTGCAGCTAATATCTCTCCATTAAGTCCTATAAAGCAAAATCTGAAATGCATGAGCATGTACTTGAAAATTATTGGGTGAAAGATAGACCATTGTAATTAAAATGAGACATTTCTGTGCCATTGTTTGGCACCGCAGAAGTGTGACCTCACGTGACATCACGGGGTGAAAATTGATTTGACAGCAAGTGCCAACAAGGCTGGATGGTGATCAGATTTTATCGGAGGTTTCTTACAAGGCATTTCCAACACAGGCTTATGTACTCTGGTTTTATTCATTATTTATGCTACAGCTACTAAGGAGAGTCTGATCTAACTGGGAACTAAAGGGAACAAAGGAGGAGAAGTAGATTAGAAGGGAAATCCCTCTCTCTGTGCTGTGAGTGATTTGGGTGCACGGAGCAAACCCAACCTGCTCTTTACCAGGCGTCAGCCTGTGGCTTGAAAAGTTGGCAAGTACACCTGGAATGTTTGCAGGAATGCTGCAACCCTCTGTTTCACTGGAATGTGAATCAGCTGTATGATGGTGGGACATTGATGCTGGTGAATATATCTGTTCAATGCCGAACTAATTACTGAAGTATTTGCAGTGCTGTCTTATTGCCCTGACTAACTTCGCTTGTTTACAGTGTTTCCTCAGTGATGAGAGCATACATGGGTGTCTTTGGATAAGTGTTGTATGGTAGGATATTACCCAGATGAATTATGTGCATTTCCAAGTAGCTTACATTCCTTAAAGAAAAGGCTGAAGTTTCCAACTTCTCTGCAAGTCTCCACTTACCCTTGGATTCCTGGTTTCCTCTCCCTCCGCCGGGTCCTGCTCTATATCCACATCATTAAGTGTTGGGACTGAGTTGGTTTAAATGTGCACATTGTGTTGGGAAATTGGCCCATGTCTCACAGAGCTTTGTGTTTAAAAAAAAGAGAAAGAACAAACTGCAACCCCCCAGAAAGCTGCAGCGCTAAAAAGGATGCGCTCTGACTTTAGAGAGCCTGGAATCTGTGGCATTATGAAGAGCTCAAACTTGGTGACTTTTAGCACACGCTTCAGCTTTCAGAATGAGACCCTTGTAGACTCAAGTATTTTTTTTCCCCTTTTTCCTTTCGCTATCTAATGTTTCTGTTGTAAGTGCCTGTAGGCTAGTAAGAAAGTTATGACAGAGACCATCCAATCCCGGTTGGGAAATTTTATCTAAAAAATAGACAGTCGAGGAAGAAGGTGTGAAATTTTGCAAAGATGCTGTAACTGATTTGTAAAAATTTTTAATCTCTGTCCTGTTTCTGGTTTAGTTGTCCCGCTGATGCCAGGAGGGTGGCAGGAGACTCTGTACGTGCGTGCTCGCGGGAGCTGATCATTTGTACAGGAGCTCCTGTGCCCAAAGGAAGAGCTTTGCATTTTCTATTAAGGACTCTTTTTGTTTGTTAATTTTCCAGGCCAAACAAGCTCTGGGTCTAAAAGGCCTGTTTCTCAGAAATCCAAAGCAGGCCTCTCTGGACAGTCATGCTGCTGGGCAGCTCCATCGCAAACATTCCTTTAGCAGCCACATCTTGCGACGGACAGCCAGTGCACCCACCAAAAGCCAGAAGAAGAACAAGAAGGGCTTTCCTGAAATTGCTTTTGATACAAAAGACAACAGCTCCGAAGGGGCCGGGGAAGACTGTGAAGTGGAAGCTGCCTCACAGCCTCACTTTGAGCAAGAGCCAGAAAGTGCCTCTCTGTCACCAGCTCCCCGAGATGGTGCCAGTGGGGAGGTACATGGCAAGGGGTTGAAAGGTAAGGCCCATAGTTCTCGTAAGGCCAAAAGCCAGAGTTGTGCTCAAGGGGGTGCTGCTTTCAGTGAACCCTTACAGAGGTCTAACAGGGTCCGGCTTCAGGAGCACCAGAGCGAGAAGCAAAGCGTCTTTGCACGCTGTGCCATCAACAGCTCTGGTAGGATTGGAGTGGCCACCAATTGTATGAAATGCATGATTGGTTCCAAAGAAAGCCCAGATCTAGAATGCAAGTGGAGTGACCAGCCTACCAGGCCTATTGCTAAAGATATCCCTCACCAGGAGCAGTATAGCAGTATAACTGGCGAAGAGAGGTTAGAGCTAAAAGCCTGGGCTGGTAAAGGTCAGCCCAGGCGACGAGCAGATTTGCAGTCTCGCAGCAGCCCCGGAACTGCCGATGATCTAACGAGGAGCACCCAGCCTTTTGTGACCCCAGGGAAGAAAAATGTTGAATCTAAATGTCATGGAATAAAGGCTCATTCCCGGCAGCGGTGGCAGTGCCAATCAGGTGGCAAGTATGGAAGCACTGTCAACTTGGTTGCAGCCAGCAATGGCTCTATATCCTCCAACTCCAGCAGCCTAGAGAGCCTTGGAAGCCCAGAATTCCCCAAGCGCTGCTCTGAAACTTCTCGAAGGCAAGTGGGCACCCTGCAGAGGGAAATGAACGCCTTGTTCGTTCAAAAATTGGAGGAAATTCGAAGTAAATCCCCTATATTCTTTACTGGTAAGACCAGATTTTCTTCACCCTTCTCCACCTTAGATCACATCATCGTGTCAGCTTCTGCATAGTGTCTTTACTTAGAAGCTCCTGTCTGTTGTTTTGCCATCGAGAGCTCTTTATTTTTGGCAATGACGTAAAAAAAGTCTGCATAGATATTTTTATTTTGTTGTGTTTTCTTTCTAGACGTGTCTGGTTTAGATTAGTCCTTTCCATGCCTGGCTAACCATCTGCAGTAGTAAAATTGTCAGTAGTCCATGAATGTTTGGATTGTTTGTTCAGGATTTTTTTGTTTCCTTAGGTTTTTTTAGTGACTGTGGTATGATGCTAAGTAAATTTTAAGATCCAAACCAGAGCATTAAGTAGAGATTGAATATGGGAAACTCATTTTAACAAAGCATATTTCCAAGATTGCTATTTGTGTTTCGCTGAGCGGTAACCACATCAGAAAGGAGCTCTAATGTGCACTCTGCTAACAATAAAACCAGTTCCTCAAAGAGCTTGAAAGTCACTGCCATCAGCTCAGGGAATTCTGAATGGAATTCTCTGGCCTGGGTTTTTCAGGAGATCCCATCTTATGAACGCAGCAGAACGTTCTGGTCCTAGAGGTCCACATCCCCAGGATGCAAACGCTTCTAGATGTGCTTAGTGTTATGTATGTGATTTGACTGTGACCTGAGGGCAGAGTTGCATAATACAGCGAAGCAAGGACTGTGATCTGATGTGAGCTGACGTCATCCGAGCCAGGTGGACTCTCCGCATTGCCCACTGCAAAGCTAAACGTGTCCACTTAGAGGAAAGCTGCTTAAGGGGCAGCAGTTTAGAGTTGTTTCAAGCCAAAAATGCGCGTGTGGTCACTGGGATCGTGTGACTGCATCTGTGGTCATGAGCTTTCTGCTTGTAAAGATGGAGAGCAGCAACTGGGGCAATCAAGGTGTACATTCTAAGAAGGAAACTGGCTTCCCCCCCTCCTGATTTGGCAGGGAGGGGAGGGAAAGGAAGAGATTTTTTTCTGTTTCATAGAATTGTGAAAAGGAAGTAAAGAAATACAGCTTTTGTCTATGACCACAAGAGCTCCTCTTCAGATCCCTCCCCTTCCCCCTTAATTGTCCAAGGAATCTGGACACTGATGGTTACATTTTCAGGAGCAGATAAATGACTTTGGTGCTTCTTAAGATGAAGTCCCTTTTTGTGCTGACTTCCCACCTATAGTGGGCTTCTCAGAAAGCTTCACACAGAAATTTAAAATACTCTGTTAGTTTGATCAGTTTAATGTGGTTGCCTACAATTTTTCTTTAGTTCTCTTTAATTTTTCCAATATCTGCCTTGAGCTTTTAGGAAAATACCAGGACAATGGGATGGGGAGGAGGGAAGTTTGCTGCTTCCCATGACTTGAAATTAATCCAAAGCAGCAGAACTCTTTCTGTGCCTAAATTATTGGCGTTGGGCTTTTCATAAGCTCTGAGGAGTGTGACATATGAAACTGTTTCCCATTATCAGTGCCAGCTCCCCCGCCAGCCCCCCAGGTCACTAAATAAATATTGTGATACGCTTGAAATTTGATTAAATCCATCTGACTTCTCAAGCATGGAATCGGCAAACCTTTAAAATGGTGAAATAGTCCCCCGGCCTGGCTGCTGCTGATCCAGTGACAGACACTGTGCTCGCACAAACAGCGCCTTTCCCCCGTCCCCCTGCGACTTGACCGCCTTGGGCCAAGAAACCAAGGAAACCGGGACCGTCGGCCTCGTACGGCTGCAGCTCAGCACGACCGTCCAGCTGATGGGAAGCACCCCAGAGATGAGATAGGAAGCGATAGTCTCTCGCTGTCCCCTTCATGGGAGCAGCGTTGCAGTGTCCGGGACAGGGCCTTTTGCCTTGCTGGCCCAGCTGGGATGGGGAGGAGGAGAGCTCGTTAGTCTGCTCAGCTCTGGACACCTCTCCATACTCCTCCAGCCACCGAAAGGCCCGCGCGGGTTGTGCAAGGCGGGTTGTGCAAGGCGGGTTGTGCAAGGCGGGTTGTGCTCGCGGACGCGTGCGGCTTCCCCTCGTGAACCCTCCCAACTCGTGTAACGTAAGCCATGGAACAGGCGATGCCGTTGCAAGCTCCTCGTCACGGAGCGGTGCTGGAAGGAGTGCCCGGTATTTCCTTGCGTTTCTTGGCACCACAGGTGATTGCTCCAGGTTTGGAGAGAGGAGGCTGTATTTCCTTGCGTTTCTTGGCACCACAGGTGATTGCTCCAGGTTTGGAGAGAGGAGGCTAGCTTCCAGTCCCCGGGCCAGTGGAGTGCCTTTCTTGAACCACAGCAAAACTCGATTTTTATTTTTCTATGAGAAAGTAACAGACTTAATATCCATCCAGTTATGGATTCCACTGAGTGCTCTGGTTGGTCAGAAATTCTTAGGATCCTACAAAAATGTGTGAATATTTCTGTCTGTTTCCCTTCCCTCCCTCAGCACTAATTTATCCTGTTACCTGCTCCTGCCTTCCCTACATTAACTGGATTTTTCCTCTGTTCTGTCCTATTATTCTACATGCACACTCTCTCTCTAGTTAAGAACTGAAAGGACAAGCAAGTCAAAGGTAACTGTCTACTGAGTGTCACTGCTTCAAGCACCGTGTTGCCTGCAGTCCTGGTTTTTGTTTGTTTCCTGCCTTGCAATTATCTGCTCCTGTACCTTCAGGCTGTGGCCTGGCTCGCCGGTGCTTTGCTAGCTCTCCAGTGCATGTTTGCATTGTGTTTGGAGATGCGGGGAGGAGTCTTTTTGGCATGGCTGCTTTGCCTCTTAGGGCAGAGGTTATAAACACTGCAGAGGGACGGAGCATTTCCTTCAGGTAACTGGTGGCTGTAGTGATTCTTCAGGACTGTGCTGTCAGCAGCTGAGTAGTTGTTTAAAGAAGAAATAATAATACTTTTTTTTAGGAAAAGAAAGCCGGTCTGTTTTAAAGTTTTTGTTTCCTTTTTAAAAGGCACATTGACTACGTTCTGTCCTGCATGTACAGATCATTTTGTTCATAATCTACTTCTCTTCTGATTAACTGATCGTTGGGATCGTATCTGTTGGTTCTGACTGTTACACACGGTCCGATTTGGATCTGATAACCCTGACATGGTTGAGTGCTGGAAGGAGGGAAAAAGAGCAATTCAAATGGCACTGGATGGTGGAGGAAGAAAAGTTGGTTTATGGGAGGGGACCCAAAGGACCCCAAGAAATTGATGGGTGCAGGAGTTGTTTGACTAAGATAATCAGAAAAGTAATCTGGTGCTACTGTGCAAGGACTGAGATCTCTTGAAAGCGGCAGAGCTTCGGGGCAGCTGAAACTGCTGCCTTCAGCCAGGTGTTTGAAATCAGAAGTTATCTTTCAAATCGTGATTAATATGTGCAACAATTACCTTAAAACCAAAATGATAAGACATAAAGAATAAATCGTCAGCTGAACTGCCATTTGTCACAGCTAATTAACCCCATCTCTCTCTTTTTCTTGTTTCTTTCTTTTCCCTATCTTTTCATGTCTCCCGAGTAGATGTCTGCCATTTCTCAGTACAGAGGTCAGTCACTTCTTTATGCAGCCTAGAAACTATCACTGAAGAGCCTGTTAGTGCCAATGAACACCATCACACCAGCCTTTTCTTCCCTCTACCTATTGCTCCTTACAGTGATTCTGAAGAAGGTTCTGTGTCTGATCATTCCACCGAATCTCGGGCAGAAGCAAGCAGCACTTCCAGCCAGCCTCAAGAATCTCTGCTCACTAGAGAAGGAAGAACAAATCTGGCTGCAGGAGACCAGCTGCAGGTAGTCACACGAGCGGCTGACACAAGTTTAGTAGTCCAAGAAGAGGAGAGGAGAAGTGTGGCAGGATGTCTCCCAGGGGAAAACGGTTGGACACGGGCGGGCAGCGAAGCTGCGGCTCAGCAGGGGTTGGCAGTGCATCCTCAGAGAGCCCGGCCGGCAGAGGCAGCAGGTAGGGCTGCTGGGCAACCTGGTGAAAACTGCCAGGAGCAAAATGACCAACCAGGGCAGGTATCAACAGACACAGAAAGCACCGTTGAGTCCAAAGGGCCAAAACCTGGCGCAGCAGCTGATGTGCTGCCGCACAACGATACGAATAACAGCAGACAGGCCACTTTGCCTCCAGATACTTCCCAGCAAGCCCAGGCTGCACAGGCTCTCCCCGTTTCCTTTTCTCAGACGAGCTCTTACGTGTTAGTAAGAAGGACAAAGACTGAAGGAGTGAAGATGTCAGACTCCTCAGCCTTAATAAAAACTCCAAGCAGCCTGTCTCCAGCAGCAGAAGTGTACTTTGATGCCACTGTTAATGACCGGATCTGGAGCAAGCTAGATTGCAACAACCATCGTGACAGCATGTCTTCCTCGTCCAGCATGTCCTCCAACGACACTGTGATAGACCTCTCTCTACCCAACCTAGCTCGCAAAAGCCTCCCAGACCTTGGCATCCGTCACGAGAATTTCGAGCCCCTTGCCGTAAGAAAGGGAATGCGCCCGCGCTCTGCTACGGCCTCCAGTAACGAGATGCCGATGGTGAGCAAGAGCAAATCCAATCCTAACCTGAGGTCTGGCCAGCTGCCAGTGGATGAATTGTGCCCCCGCCCTCTCGGCAGGAGCCCGCAAGATGCGTTCTCGTCCATTCCCAGAAGGCACACCTGGAGCAGGCTGTACATAGAAAGTCTCAGGCAGTCTTCCAACAAATCCAAAGCACATGATATGGTCGGGAATAACCAGGCAAAATCCAAGAGTCTTGGAGACCTTACCTCTGATGACATCGTGTGCACTTTTGAAAGCAAATACCGCAGCATCAGCAGGAGCTTTGTCACTCGCTCGATGCGGGAGCAGCGCCGCTCCTCAGGCCTGAGATCCTCAGTCAAACCCCAGGACGAGCTGACTGAGCAGCTAAAGAAGCTGACAGCCTTTCAGCAGGAGAATGACATCACTTCCCCTATCAGCCTTGATCCCACTGAGTCTGAAGAGGAAGGGGAGAGCCTGGGGCTCCTTCGCAGGTCTTCGTCTCGCAGTCAGAGCAGGGTGCGGTACATCGCCAACAGGGCCAAGCAAGCTCAGGAGAGACAGCGGCTGCAGAGCCTTGGCCAGCTCAGCGGGAGCCCCATCGAGGAGCGAGGGAATCCCGAGGGAGCCTGCAGCGTGGCAAAGGCAGTTTGTACTGACGTAGCTTCTCCCGCCGCCTTTACATCCCCGCCTAAGAACCAAACCGATTACAACGCTGACACGGAAGTCTTCTTTATGCTGAAACTGTAATTCTGGGGAGCACTGAGAAAGGCAATGTTTACATTCCTGTCAAAGCAAGCGTAGTAACCCGAGAGGCACAAAGTATCCTCCTATGGCTTCGTGCTTCCCGGCCTCCCCTTGATCGTAAGGGTGCTTAAGAGGGCTCCAAAAGGACGGAGCAGTGTTGAATTTATCAGCAGTTTGTGGAAATGGAACAATCGAGTGGAACTGGAGACTTACACTTTCACAGTCCTAACGATCTGACCTCCTTTTTATTTTAATTACACTTCTCCCAGCCTCAAATTTGGCCTCCTTTGTGCGTGACCACTTCTTGCACTCGCCGTTCGTGCAAATCCTCACGCTCTTTACTAATCGCAGTAATTGCTTCTTAGAATAGGTGAACATCTGGGTGATGTTAACGACCTCTAAGGTAAATTTTCCTCTTACAAATTGTGCATCTGTGGAAAGAGGCTGGACTTAAAATCCTGCTCCCTGTTCTGTTTTGTATCTTGGAAGAGTTTGAGGCCTCTGAGGGTGTCTTCTCTGGGAAATATAAAAAATTGCGGTGTAATTATTTCATTAATTAATAATGTAGTAGATAAAGTCCCTCTTCCATCGTGGACCTGTTCAGTGAAAATGCATCTTGTCTCACTCTTTGAAGAGGAGCTCTCCCATGTTCCAAAGCAAAGCTTTTTTAAACCAAGCTCGTTTATATATAGATATAAATGTATATATCTGTGTGTATGCAAATATATGGCTGCACATATTTGTACACACGCACACACTTCCACTGAACTGTGGCCGTTCCGTGTCTCAAAACATCATCCGTGGGAATGAGAAGGGAATGACTGGAAATAGACAGGAACTATCTTCTGACTTGAACCCAGAAATGGCTGGAAAGCATGTTGGTCTGTTCCTGAGAACTGCACCGTCCCTTCTGTGCGGTATTTAAACGCTGCTGCTGTACATAGCACTTTTGGGATGGATTTTACTATTTCTGTATTGCACTGCCACACAAAATTTTCAATGATATGTTTAAAAAAAAAAAAAAAGAGATATTTAATTTTTTTAGATGGACATATTTAGAATTAAATGCAGAATGATAATTTTTCCTCCCCCTTTTTTTTATTTACTTTTTTTTTGTAGGGATGCCATCCCATCCCTCCCTCCCCCAAATTATGATGTCATTTATTGTAGATGTACATTTTATAAGTGATGGAGAAGAATGTTTACTGAGATGCATTTTTAAGAGAAAAAGAAATTTAATTTTATTTCAGGCTGCATAGAGAGGATATTTTGCTTTCGTTTGTAACGATTCTTTTGTGTATATTGAAAAATCTAAAAATCTGTTTGTAAAACCACCTTACACTACTAAAATAAACATATTTAACCTCCTGGCTGTTGACTCTCTAGCTGTGACATCACACTTTCTGTGCTGTCTAGAAGCTTGGGCTATACAAGCAGGCTTGACTGTATCTGCCTTGTTTTATACTGCAAGAACCATGGACACCATCTGGGCTCTGAAGTGCATTAAAAGTGATCTAAGGTCTCCCCTTAACTGCAGTGAGCTGTGAGTCAGCCCTTGAACTCTGCTAGGACAAGCTTCACCAAACACAGTCCTCTAAGTGAGTTTTCTTGCAGTGTAAGCAGTTTCTGTCTCTGCAGAAGGCAAGCTGCGTGGATGTTTAATAATTGATTTACTCAGCGGCACGTATAGGAAAAAGCATAGGGAAGAAGGCCAAGATGTGCAAGCTGCTGGAGAGTTTTCCATCTTGAACAGTGCTCAAAGTCAGGTAGGGAGTAACTTTTTGTTCCTTACTGAAGGGTGGACAAGTTCCAGCTCCCTGAAGGATGGGTTGTAATGGTTTTCTCCCCTGAATTCCTGCGAAGGCGCTGCTTTGTTACTGCAGTGCCGTGATGTGTGTGGTTGGAAAGCACCTGGCCCAACCGAACCAGCCACTTGGCAGCGTTGCACTGGAGCTCACTTTGAAGAGAAATTGGTAAATGGAGGGAGGAAGGGACCAGGAATTCCACTCCTGTGCCTGTCTATTGAACAGAACCACATTCCAGAGAGGAATTTAATGGGTTGTCCTGAAGCTCAGGCCTTCCTTCAGCTGTCTGTGCATTGTGGGGAAAGACTGCATCTATGTGACTGTGGGCTTTTTGGTGTTATACAGGAGTGCCCCAGCTGACAGGCAGAGTGGAGAGAGTCTTGAGCATCTTGCACTATCGACAGGCAGGAGAGACGGGCACAGCTTGATGGGACATTGCTCTAAAGAGAGGACATTTACAGGACCACACAGCAGGCCAGTAATAGTATTTTCCGAGTCTCAATGTAGTATTCAGCTGCTGGACTGAACTGCTTCAAGCATTGCCTTTTTGCTGGGTGTAGTCTCCTCCTCTCTTTCCCCAGACCTCCAGTGCCCTGGAGCCTGCAGCCCGAGCTGGCCCGTTCTGCAGAAGCCCCTCAGCCTGGCTCCTCCCTCTCTTTTTATCTCTATAATAGAGCGCAGCGCCTGCGAGCGTCCAGCCGCCCAGCAGCCTCATTGTGCCCCTTCATCGAGCCGCTTCTGCTAGTACCAGTCAGACACGGGACTAGGAGAGGCTGAAGGAATTGCTGTAAGTGAGCTACTGCCTTCAATTGCTGCTGTTCTGCTTCTAGATGGCAAGGATCAAAGCCTGTGCGCAACAGGCTGGCTCCTTCCTAGCTGATGGTTGGTTGGTTGGTTGTTCACCTTCCCCACTGCTGCGTGAATAGTGGTGCCTGCCCGCAGCTCTGCCCAGTGCCTGCCCGCAGCTCTGCCCAGTGC